>UESW01003973.1:611593-811149 GCA_900491605.1 Calamus simplicifolius | reverse complement strand
CCGCCGGAACCACTGGTCGGGACTTTTTGCAGGCTCCCGGAGGAAGACGGCGGCCTCTGCGCACACGGTGATCCTAGCCTGCCCGACGTTCATCATACGTGATTCGGCCGCAACAGGAATAAACAAGGGATCATGAGGCCATTGTTAAATAATGTTTATCAGATCCAATTTTTCCTAATGAATTATATGGTTGAACATTTTTTTGTACAACTAGACATCTTTTAAATTTCTTGTTCTAATGAAATGATTGACTGCTGACCCCATCTAGTTGGGAAAAGGCTTAGATGAGTTGAGTTAATGATATGATTGTCTCTTTGATAGATGATTAGAATTTTATAAGCATATGTGCTTTGAGCTTGATGTAATGATTGCAATATGTGCTCCCTATATGGTTAGTTAAATAATGCATTTAATATTAAGTGAGATAAGAAAGCACCTGATGGGTGTATAAAACTGGAGAAATTGGAAGTCATTGTTGGGATTTTTAACTTATGATGAACTGTTGTGGTAAGTGGATTTGGTTGCTGAGAATCATCATTTTTCCAATATTTCTTTTGCATATCTTATATATGGTGCAAATTTTCAAATTCCTACTGTAAAATCAGTGTAATTTGTTATCAGTTAAGGATATTTTTACAAACCAAAAGGTCATTACTTAGGAACTATAAGATCATCAATTAAGTATTATAAGATCATCACAATCAACTGTTAGCTCAATTGATTGATGTCTTTCCCCTAATGGCTTGCTGACCAATTACTGTAAGTTCATCACCTCACGGCGAGGTCCAAGGTCCAAATCCCAGGTGTTGCTTGAAAGAAAAAAAGAAGAAAAAGAAATACCGTAAGTTCATAACCTCCTGAATACTTAGATGAACAGAAATTACTGTCAATTGCAGAGAGTTGAATAGGAAATCTATTGTTTCACATGCAATACTGATGTTATGTTTCTTGATTCATAATCTTGACATGTCACAACTGGAAAATTTCCATTGTGTTAGTAATAATTACAGTACCTGATGTGTGACATATTTGTGTCCCATGGCAATTTATTTACAATTACATCTTTGTGATAACAGTTATCCTTTTGTTGGTATGTTGGTCTTTGACCGTCTAGTATGTGGTTGTGCTTTTACTCTCCTTTCTTGATTAATCAATGAAATATGTTTTCTTGTTCAAATAATTCAATTAGACGATCTAATTTGTTGTTTGATGGTTCTACGAAGCTAGAAAATCTATTATTTAGAATTTCATATTTAATGGTAAAGATGTACGGTTCAGTCAAATGAGTTTCCTATTAATCAATCATCTACAGTAATGTAATAAAAACAAAGTTGAAAACTTGCAAAGTTCCATTCAATTTGGGCATTGTGCTATGCAAGTATGGTAAAATGGTCCTTTAGTCATCATAATCTTTAATATCGGGTAATGCATCCAGGCATATGAGCAATGAGCATTTGCATACTTCACACACCAGTTTTATTGCATGATGGTAGCCCATTGCATTGGTGTAAGACACAACCTAGACATGATTGTTATGCTGTTTTAATGGTGAAGTATTTATGTATAGTGCACTTATGTGATGGTGAACTACTCAATCAGTGAATACATAAGCATATGCTAGCTACATGCCATAATGCTAATCTGCTCAAACACTTTCTTGTTAAGTTTCATGATATTAAATCATCCATGCAATCAACTCATGATCCTTGTGAGTCTCAAGTTACAATCGGAAATTCCAACTATTATTAAGCCAACCCCTGAATTAGATATAATTCATGTAATGTGTGTGGATTGTTATTGAGATCCAGAGCTTTACCCTCCAAAATTACCACAGACAACTTAATCATGTTTTCCTGGGAACAAAAGTTTTGGAACTCAACTTTTGGCTCGTACAAGTGTAAGCAAAATGTGCTTACTGCGGACAATCTTAGTAAAATATGCTTGAGGCTTTTTCATGTGACAGTTTTGGATTCTCATTACCATTGGAGGTCATATTCTCCTTAGGGTTTTTTGGAGTCATTTATATTTTTATGATTATTCTAATTGTATTTGTTACTAAACAATTGACTGCAACAAGTTAAAGTATTGCCAGTCATGTACTATTTGTTACAATAGTAGCGTACCCATCATATCCCCAGGGACAGCAGAATAAAGTTGTGAAAAATTTTAAAAATGAACAAGCACGTAATATGCCAAGATTTTATGTGCTTAATCCAAATGTCAGGCCTTGTTCACAAGAGTAAGAGAACCATTATATTTGTACAAGGGTTTTTCCTAGAGAATTCACCTCATCCTTAACAGCTCTTCAGGCTCTGCAACTCTTTGTCATGCTGCTTCAGAAAAAATCGCTAGGAATATATCCATTGAGAAAAGCTCAATCCTGTTCCAGGAGAAGGCTGCTTGTAGAAAAGTCACAAGGGAAAATCTGAGACAATAATTTCCCCAAAATCTTCCCCCTTTATTTTGAAGCCAAATGATGAGGACCCTGCAAAATGAACGTTATGTTGTGCCTTGCCAAATATCAAGCTTTTGACAAGCAATTGATCTTCCAAACTTATTCTTAGATTTCTCTATCTGATTTTGCAAGAAGAGTTGATTCTACTTGATGCCTCATATTGTCATTCTTCTGCTTCTAACTTCTTCAAAGTAGGGTGTTTCTCATACTTTTATAGGGGCGTTTGATATAGGTTGTTCCATTCAGAATCATTGGTGATATTGGTTGAAAGTAATGAGATCACCGTATTTAATTGCATATGGATGCTCTTATGTGTTAGTGATCCCAAATCACCTTCACCTTTAGAATTACTATCTAGTCTAGTAATCCAAAACTATCCTTGAGGATGGGTATCCAAGATCACCCTAGGACATCAATCTTGGATCGAGATTTAGGAACCAAATTACCCCTCATCTATATCAGAAAAAAAAGAGGCCCAACCAAAAAAGAAAAAAATCCCAATAATATTTTCATATTAACGTAATATAATTTAATAATATTGTACAATTTAATTGAAGTATAATATAATTTAATACCATAACAATATAATATAATATAGTATTGAATAGTTTTAAAATTTAATGAAAACTATAATAAATAATACAAAACAATAATAAAGTATGATGATAGTTACAAAATATATCAGGGGTAGCTTTGATATTACATGGTCAATGATTTGGATTTTTATAGTATGTCAAACTAGTTAATTGTAGATACCTGAGAATCTTTAATCATTGGAACATGGCATACTATGCATGGTGATTTTCACTGGGGTTCATATCATCTTAGGGTAAGGATCACCAATAATCTAAGATCATCATGGTGATCCCATTTGGATCAACAAAACTCTTCTTAACTTACTGTTCTAGTGCTTTTTACAAGGGGGTTAGATACTTCTCTATATGATGTAGGGGGATGGATCTCCCTCCCTGTGGAAGTTCTATGTTGTATCCTGTTGTTGAGTGTATCTAGATGATTGATATAAACAATTCGGAGTAAAAATCGAATATTTCAAATTTTTAAGATTTCTTTTGCTTGAAATATTTTGTGGTGTATCTTCTGCAAAACCATGCGAACATGGCAGTGGAGTCGTTGAAAAGGTATAAGACATGCAAAAGTGTACTGCTTCCCAGCTGTTACGGATTCTATTGCTTGCTTCCTATATGTAATTGTGGTTGACCAAGCACTTATGCTGTTCAAAAGGAAAGATGAATTGTAACCTGTTTCAGTAAAAAAAAAAAAAAGATTGTATGCAATAAGTAGCACATTTTCTTGAGCCACATTAATTTTGCTTGGCATTCAATTCTTTGCAGCTTGTACTGGAAAATCAAATACATCAGCCGTTTGCAGTATCTATGGGATGACATAAAGAAAGGTCAAGTTGAAATTCCAGAGTTTGTGCGGCAACATGATGAGTTCTCGAGCACAGGCCACTGACAGATTATGGCATAGAGCCTGATCCTCTGCGCTTAACTGGGGTGCCATCCATGGATCTCCCACTTGGAAGATTTGAAGATAAATGGACTTCGCGGCCTTACATGTGATGCATGTCAGCCATATGAATATAGCAATGATATTATATTTTATCGCTGGGGGTTGCCATTATGACAGTTTAATGGAGTTGGAAGATGTTTTCTGTATTTGCCATCTTACTTTTCTTCTATGACAAAAATATGATATGCTGCTGTTTCATGCGTGTATCATGATTTATGGTTTTTGCTGGGCAGTAATTTCTGGGCTATTGCTGGATGATGTAACTGGTCTGCACTCCATGTCCTCCCCATGACAGGGTCCCATTTTTACCATGAAGTTTGTCCTTCCAATGCTTCTATTGGCACTCCTAAGATCACCAACCATTCTTAGATGGTGCCACACATGAAAAATAGGATCATCAGCATAAGCATGCCCAAAGAAGATACACTCAGGATTTGTCAATCCAAAGTAACAAAAAAAAAAAAAAAAAAAAGAACAAGCTAGAGGTGGTGGATAAATGTTGACCATTTTGCCTTTTATTTTTTCAATTGCTAAGATAATGTTATCCTTTTTGTGAATTCACCTATGACAGTCGGTAATTGCTTCTGTTGCTCAGACGGAAGCAATTGCTTGAGTTTAGGCATGAAAAGTATGTCAGGATTCGGGAATAAAACCTGTGGTTTTTCATCCGGCTTTTGACAGAGAGTTGTTTTTTGGTACTAAAAAGATGTGCCAATTTGCAGTGCAGGCCTCATATAAGATATATCAAGAGGATGCCGATTCAAGAGGATATCCACATTGAGTGGCTGGATTAGCTTGGGTAAATCACTGGGCTTAAATATCCTTTATCCATTAGGACAACATGATTTGACATGGTCCAGCACTAATGAGGTTTGACAAGCCCTTGAAAGGGAATTAATCAATGTATAGGAACGTATTCCAACCGTACATCAGCCCAACAATAAGCAGATATTCAATAGCGAAATTTCCTACTGTACCCAAGATGTAATTAGTTATATGTCCACGTCATTATTGTTATTTGCTTCTGAGTAATGGACATCCATAACTCTTTTAATGTCAAGACCAGTCAACATATTTACTTGACACCTTTGGTTTCCTTTTGGGCTTCTGATATCGGTTGTTTTCAAATTTTGCTTTGATAATGAGAGAGCCCATGTAGTCTGCCTCCGCTAAGTCATATGGTGCGCTTAAGACACTGCAAACATCAGGACCCAAACAGCAAAACACAACAGAAGTTAGTATAATCCAAAGTAGAAGTTATAATTTTTTTCTTTTATTAATCACAATTATAATCTTTTCAATCTGACCTCTGGAGCATATCTTCCAAAATAACTCGTTGAGAAGGTGTGACATAGTGTATGCATCTCCTTGGGCACTGCCCAACAGCAGTCTGGACGAGATAATCATCACCATGCCCTGCATTAACAAACCAAGGGAGTGATAAAAGGTGGAAGATAGAAAAAAATAGCCTGGCAAACAAAATTTAACCATGGGAGTTGAAGCATAAGCAAGGTGTAGCTCCTAAAATACTATTCATAAAGGTGCATGAATGTAATGGAATAAACTTTTTGCAGCAACTCAGGTTAATATTTTGACAGTTTGGCCTTTGCAGCAACAACATCAAAAGACAACCAGTTCAAAAGAAACCTACAAATAACTATATATCACGCCTGTAAGATGACAAAGATAACTGAAACACAAAAACTTCCCCCAGGATAAAATATAATGTTTGTAACCACAAGTTTTGAATAGCTAATTGGATAAATGCCCATCAGATAGCTGCTGCAAGGTATGCATATCATATGCCAACTAAAAAAGATTGGTTACAGTTCTTTTTTTGGATGTGCTCTCTAGGATTATATATTATCAAAAGACCATGAGAGCTATTTACAGAATCAAAATACTCAAGAACAAAGAAATGAAGCATCAGGAAAGACCCAACGGTTTTTCTAAAAAAATTTTAACAAAAATCAGAAAGATTCATTTTCTGCAAGGCACTAGAATGTATCTAGAAAATTTTCGAATGGAACAAGATTCCTGCTTCTTTAAAGTCAGAAATGCAGGATAGCTTCTAGAAATAGCTGTAAAATGACTTCAGGTCATCAGCATTAGTCATTTGAAGCTTGAACCATTTGCTATTCCAAAAGGGATATAAAGTAGACATATCAGGATCCGTGTTCATTTATAATTTGGCATCTAGTGTACTTTGAGAACATCTTGAAAAACTTTGAAGTCTCAGTATATAAATGAATGATACACAGAAACATATTTACCATCTATCAATCAAATAACTTCAATGATTTCAAAATTTAAAAATATTGAATTATACAATAGATTTTTAGTCATTTGAAACGATTCAGAAGTCATATAACCATTCATGACTAAGCATTTAGGGGAAGCCAAAAATAAATACTTCTCTATCACCAGAAATGGAATTAAAATTTTGGCCAAACCTTGAGAAACTGCACGAGCGGTACTATTCTCACCAGTGAATGAAAAGGCATGAGGTGCCTTTTTAACACAAGAATATGGGCATCCTGCAGATAATAAATAACTATCAGGGCTCAATAAATTCCAGCGATGCCTCTCCCTCTCAGGATATTTATCGGAAAAAGTATATGTTTGCATTAGATATTGATGGATATCTTGGAAAACAAGGTAAATAATATTATATATGGGTTCACATAGGATTTAATCAGAATAAATTAGTCAGTAAAAACTAAACACTCATTAAATCAGCAATTAGACAAACTATCAAGTAAATAAATTAATATAGAATGATATCTCGAAGTGGAGGCATGTCTGTAACACTGTTCTTGAAGTAGTTTGAGCCCCTCATAATGCATAGTGTTCTTATACTCATCTACTCCCAAGATACAACCACATGCACTACCAATCAATCTAGCATGTACAGGCATCCAGAAACTTCAAACCGGCAGCCTGTTGATAAAAGGAAATATTGTGATAGAGAGAAAGAAAGACTGACAAGGGAGAACGAACTTTCCATTGTGGGATAAATATGTAGTATATACGAAACGATGGGAAGCACCAACGGATGCCACTTTCTGTTAGATCACAAAGAAATCCTTTCACAAACTTCCATTAATCAAGAAATGCATCTGCTCAGAGAGTTATGACCATAGTCTCTTATGCAGCCAAGTCACCTGTGATGAGCGCCGGGCATACTGAGATCTATCGTGGGCCTCCAAAATGGGGCGAAAAGGTTGTCTTCCTCCTCTGGAAACCTGCAAGAAGTCCCCAGGCCGGTATTTCCGGCGAGGACCCTCCGATGCTCAAATTAGTGAGCTTGTGCAATCAGGAGTGTGTGTATTTTTTTCTCAGAGAGAGAGAGTGAGAGAGAGAATGAGCCAGAGAGAGAGAGAGAGAGTCCCCCTTTTTAGCTGAGCTCAGGGCCCTTTTATACCTGTCTTGGAGGTTCCTTTCTTTCCGTTCCGTTTCGAACCGTCGAATCTTCCTTGTTAGGATAAGCTTCCTTGAACGGCAAGTGGGTAAGCCGTTGCTGAATGGGGGCCGCTTAAGGCGGTAACTGCTGGGCCTGCCCGTGATTCCGGTGAGCGAGATATACGGTAACGGTGTCTCGAATCTCGGGACCTGTTACCTGAAGTGGGTCATAGCGTATGTGGGAAAATAAGGCACCAAGCTAAAGCTAGAGCCGAAGCTAGGGTTCGAGGCCGACGCTGAAGGCCGGAGCCAAAGGCTGGAGCTGTCGCCAAAGGCCGGAGCCAAAGGTCGACGCCAAAGGCCGAAGCCAAAGGCTGAGGCCGACGCTGGAGGCCGGAGCCAAAGGCTAGAGCCAAAGGCTGGTGCCGTCGCCAAAGGCCGACGCCAAAGGCTGGTGCTGTCGCCAAAGGCCGGAGCCAAAGGCCGACGCCAAAGGCCGGAGCCAAAGGCTAGAGCCATGATTCCACATTCCCTAGGATGAGCTATCACATCATTATCTCCAGAAATTGTGCAGGAGGTTATAATACTACCCAGAGGAAATGGTCAGCCGTATCAGATGCCCCCCCGCCCCTAAGATGGGTGGACGTACGATCATCAGTAAATGGGGTGTTAATATCCACTAGGCGGCTGACTTCCGCGCCATTATTTTGTCCGTTCAGGCTGCTGGGATTGGGAAAGATTTCTCTCGGGTAAGGAGTTGTAAAAGGCGAGCGTCATCATTGCGGTAAGGCCACCGCCATCTCTCTATTGGTGGCGCTTTTCGTGTTTTTGCACCGATAGGCCGTCGAAGCGGTTTCCAGTTGAAGACAGACACATGGCCAGACCAGATGACCGTGGGATGATTTGAAATGGGGCTATAAAAGGAAAAAATCATCCTTATCCTCCTGTTCCTACCTTCTCTTTCGTTACAGCGACCTCCCTTGAGTCTGCAAGCGTCTGTTTGCCTCTCAAATCTGTTCCTCTCCTCGTGCTCCTTCAATCTTAGTTCGAGCTTTCCAGGTTAGTTCCCATGGCTTCCTCGCCCTCCTGTTCTATTTCTGATTCCGGGGGTCGTTCCCCCATTCCTTCTCAACCTTCTACTTCCTTACTAAGTCAGTGGACCACCCCATCTTCTGACCATTCCTCACCGGAGTAGTGGTCGGTCGGACGCCCCGCAGCCGGGAGTCGTCCGGCCGTCGGACGGACCTCCCCCCGGCGCCGTCCGACAACTGCTGGTCCTTCCATCGTTGTCAAAGAGTCCCCCGAGTGGACTGCTTCCACTATGTCTGCTCAAGACATAGTAAACCTAAGAACCAAGTATAATTTGCCACCAAACATACGTCTGTCCCACCCTGCTCCTGATGACAGGGTAACCTCTTCCCGTCCCGAAAGAGTTGCCTTGTACGGAGCCTTTTTTAAAGCAGGACTTCGATTACCCATCCACCCTTTCATTCTTAACCTTCTAGACATATTCTTTAACACCTTCCCAACTAGTCCCTAACTCGATCCGAACTATCGTTGGCTTTCTGGTTCTCTGTCACCTGCAAGGAATAGAGGCAAGTATCTCCTTATTCCGCAGTTTTTATACCCTTCGCAAGCAGTCAGGTTGGTGGTCCTTTACTCCTAGACCCACTAGGATCCTCAAATTGTATCTTCCCTCCTCTGTTAAAGGGTGGAAGGATAAGTTCTTTTTGCCGATGTCGAGGGAGTGAGTGGAAGCTGGGGGACACCAAACACTGACGCCAATAGGGATTCCTCCATCCTCCTAAGGGATCGAATGGCATTTGGGCAGCTTCTGACTGGCGATGTCCCTCGATGTAATAAGCTTCTGCTCGACGAAAACCTTCATCTTGCCGGCCTAATCCCTTCTGGTGGTGAGTACTTGATTACTCACCTTTTTCCTTCTTTCCTCTTTTTTTTACTCATCTCCTTTTTTTTTTTAATAGGGATGACGCCATCACTTCGCGAGCTTAGGCAAGCTGTTACTAAAAAGAGGAAGGCAACGGGGAATGGGACCCCCATCGAGAGGAGGGCCGTCACTAAGATTCCAAGGAGGGCTGACGCTGGAGGGCCGACGCTGGAAGGGCTAAGGTTGTGGAGCCCCAACGCGCCAAGATTCTAAAGAGGGCCGATGCTGGGAGGGCCAAAGTTGTGGAGCCCCTGCATGGGCACGAAGCAGTAAGAGCCCAAGCCGACGAGCCCGTAAGGAAAGACACGGTAAGGGCCAAGGCCAGCGAGGAAGTAGGGCGAAGCCAGGCAAGAGGAAATGATTTGCCTTTAGTACCGGCTCCCTCTCCTGTCATCCTGCTCGATCCCTCTCCGAAACGGGTCACAAAAGCACCATCACCCCCGTCCGAAGCCGCCAAAGCGGAGCCGGTTCACTCAACCACCAAGCCAGCTCCAGCAGCTGTTATGCCCCCCAAAGGGGCAACAACCGAGGCGCCTCCACCGGCAAAGGTGCAGGAGGTAGCAGAGTCGGAGGCGGAGTCCTCCCAGGCAGCCCCCACGTCTGCGGAAAGGAAAGGCGTCGACCCTTCCTTCCAATCGATTTTGGTGAACCACAGCCGCTGGGCCGAGCGGGCGTTGAGCGAGTCGTCCGTGGTTGAGGTGCAGGAGTTTCTCCGACATCAGGGGAGGGCTACCTTCTTCCGGGAGGCGTCTGTGGCACACCTCTGGGTGAGTTATGTCCTATTATCAACTTTTTCATCATCGCCCTCTCTTTTTTTCTTTTTTTTAAAAAAAACTACATTCTGTTCGGGCACTGAACTCCATGATCGCCATGAGGGACCTTTGGGCCCTAGGCGATGCCGCTCTCGATCAATCGCGGGAGGAGATGCTGGCGCTCCAAGCCAGGGCAGAGAAGGCGGAAATGGCCTTGGCGGATACCCGAGCCGCATTAAAAGGCCAAGCCGAAGCCATTCGGCAAAGGGCCGAGAAGGCAAAATATGCACTGGAAGTTGCCCAGCGTCAGGCGGCCAACGAGCTGGATAACGCTCAGGTGGCCGAAGAAAAACAGAGGATGGCAGAGGAAAAATTGGTGGTGGAGGAATCAGAAATATGTATTTTGAAGGACCGATTATACTCCGCCACCATTGAAATGGATGTGGCCAAAGAGGTCGCCTGTCAGTCCGATGCCAAGATTGCCGACTTGAAGGCGGCGGTGATCGAAACTGAGAGGAAGGCCGCCGAGGCCGATAAAAAGGCCATGGAGGCCGAGGAGAAGGTCGCGGAGGCCGAGCGAAAAACCTCCAAGGCGAAAAAGAGAGCCACGGAGGCCGTAGAGAACTTCAGGAAGTCTATAACCTTTAGTAAGGAATTAGCCGAATCGACGACATTCGCTTACGAAGCTGGCTTCCAGGACTGCAAGGAAAAGATTCAGAAACTCTACGACCTCGAGGGGATTGACGGGTTGGAGCCAGATGAAGTCCCTGAGGAGGATGACCCAGCCCCAAGTGATCCTTAGTTTTTCATTTTTATTGTATTGCCTCAAGTCCGACTTAAATCGGCAATTTTGTAAACTTTTAGCTATTAATGAATCCTTCGATCCGTAACACTTGTCTTTGATCATAATGGTTTTGCTGGTGTATGAGTTCTCGCGAACCAACCACCAATGGCTGAAAAGCTACAGCACAAGACGATTTCTTTTTCAGTTAGAGAATGGATACGGGATCAGTCTTGGTTGCGGAAACGAAAGTTGAACCATAGTATAAGACCCCGCTCGTGCCGACGCGAAGTCGTGGAATGCCTAACGCCTTATTAGATCTGCCATGCAGAATTGGACAGCGTGTGCTGACACGGAGTCGTGTCCTTAAATGCCGACGCAAAGCCAGGCATTGGTGCCGACGCGGGGTCGTACTTTGGTGTCGACCCGGAGCCAGGCTTTGGGTGCCGACGCAGAGCCGGGCTTTGGGTGCCGACGCAGAGCCGTGCTTTGGGTGCCGACGCGGAGCCGGGCTTTGGTGCCGACGCGGAAGCCGGGCTTTGGTGCCGACGTGGGAGCCGGGCTTTGGTGCCGATGCGGAGTCGTGCTTTAGGTGCCACGCGGAGCCGGGCTTTAGGTGCCGATGCGGAGCCGGGCTTTGGTGCCGATGCGGAGCCGGGCTTTGGTGAGAAGTATGATCACTCAAAAAGCAATAAAAATATTATGAACAGCAATCTGTTAAGCAGGTTCAGGTTAATGAAGTTAGCACATTACTGATAATACCGACGTAGATTGTCGGCGTTCCAAATGCAAGGGAGCAGTTTCCCATCTAGCTCTTCAACTTTGTATGCCCCGTGATGAAGCACTTCTTTGACACGGTATGGTCCTTCCCATTTCGGTGCCAGCTTGCCTTCCTCCGTCGGCTTTGATACTTCAACTTGTCGCAAGACGAAATCTCCTGGGCGGAATATCTTGGACCGTACTCGAGCGTTGTAGTATCTGGCCGCTCGCTGACGGAAAGCCGCCATGCAAAGTTGCGCCTGGTCTCGCAATTCTTCCACTAGATCTAGATCGGCCTGCAGCTAACTTGGGTTACTCTCTTCGTGGTATAAATCTGTTCGGGGACTGGGGACACCTATCTCCACCGGAATGACGGCCTCGGTCCCAAAGATCAGGCTGAAAGGAGTTTTTCCGGTGGGGGCTCGTGGCGTCGTGTGGTAGGCCCACAGTACACTGGAGAGCTCCTCCACCCAACGTCCTTTGCAGCCGTCTAGCCGGGCCCTGAGCCCTTGGAGGATAATGCGATTGGTCACCTCGGCTGCGCCATTGGTCTGGGGATGCCCCACAGAGGTGAATCGTTGATGAATGCCTAGACCGGTGCAGAATTCCTGGAAGGCTGTGTTGTCAAACTATCGGCCGTTATCAGTAACGAGGGTGTGTGGCAGTCCGAACCGACACACGACAGACTTCCAGAGGAAAGATCTTACTTTGCCCTCAGTGATCTTGGCGAGGGCTTCAGCCTCGATCCACTTGGTGAAATGGTCAACTGCTACTAATAAGAATTTGCATTGTCCGGAGGCTGGAAGGAATGGTCCCAGGATGTCCATACCCCACTAGGCAAAGGGCCAGGGTGCGGCCAGGGAGGTCAGCTAGGATGCCGGTTGATGTTGAATATTTGCATGGCGTTGACAGCTGTCACACCTCTTAACAAGTTCGGACGCATCCTGCTTCATTGTCAGCCAGTAATATCCCTGCCGCAGGGCTTTGTATGCCAGAACTCTGCCCCCCAGATGGCTTCCATATATACCTTCATGTATCTCTCACAGGATATAATCTGCTTATGTGGGGCCAACACATCTGAGAGCCGGGTATAAGAACGACCTTCGATAGAGTTTTTCCTCCATTATGAAAAACTTCGGGATCCGTCTTTTGAATTTTCTGGCCTCGGCAGGGTCTTCAGGGAGGGTACCGTTGGTAAGGTACCGGATATAAGCATCCATCCAGGAAGGCTCTTGCTCAACTAGTAGAGTTTCTCTCGTTACGACAATACTTGGGGCTTCCAGGTGCTCTATATAAGCTCTTCCCAACATCCCGTCAGTTGAGGTGGCAAGATGGGATAAGACGTCGGCTCTAGCATTTTCCCTCGAGGAATATAGCTAACATTGAAATAAGCCAAGAGAGAAGCTTGCGACTGCACCATACATAACTAGCGGGACATGATGGGATCCCTTGCTTCATACTCCCCTGCGATTTGGCCAGTGACCAGCTGGGAGTCAGTGAACGCCCTAAGGCGTTTCACCCCGAGCTCTCGGGCTAGTCTTATCCCAGACAACAGAGCTTCGTACTCCGCCTGATTGTTAATGGCTGGGAAGAGAAAGCGGAGTGCACACTCAGTTACAACCCCGTCCGAGTTGGCTAGGATGAGGCCTGCTCCGCTCCCTTGAGAATTTGATGCCCCGTCTACATGAAGGATCCATTCATCATCTCTGGTTCCGAGAAGCGAGGGGTTTGCAGAGGCCTCTTCGGGTTGATCCTCGTCCCAGGTACACTCGACCAAAAAATCTGCCAGGACTTGGGATTTCATGGCCGATCGAGGGCGAAAAGATATATCAAACTCCCCCAACTTGAGCGCCCACGTCGCCAATCGGCCCGAAGTATCCGGGCGAGCGAGAATTGTCTTTAAAGGTTGGTCTGTGATCACCGCGATCGAGTGGGCTTGGAAGTATGGTCGGAGGCGCTGGGCAAATACGATTAACACGAAGATAATCTTTTCAATCTTTGAATACCTAGTCTCCGCATCGTGGAGCACCTTACTTGTATAATACACCGGCTTTTGCATGCCATTGGTATCCCTGCGGACCAGCACGGAACTAACGGCCTCAGGAGAAGCCGCGAGGTACAGAAGGAGCTCTTCTCCGTCCGTTGGCTTGGACAGCAGTGGCAGGGTAGATAGGAATTCCTTTAGCCCCTCGAATGCCTTTTGACATTCTCTCGTCCATTCAAATCCGTTGGCCCTGCGGAGCGCCTTGAAGAAAGGCAGGCACCTCTCAGCGGACTTGGACAGGAAACGGCTCAAGGCCGCCACCCTTCCCGTCAGGCGCTGTACTTCCTTCTTATTGGTGGGAGACCTCATGTCCAGGATGGCTTGAACTTTATCTGGGTTTGCCTCGATTCCTCGCCGGGTCACCATGAAACCCAAGAACTTTCCGGCTGTCACCTCAAACGCACACTTGCGTGGGTTCAGCCTCATCTGATATCGGCGAAGGTTGTCGAAAGTTTCCGTTAGATCGGCGATATGATTGGTGGCGTGGATACTTTTTGTCAGCATGTCATCCACGTACACCTCCATGTTGCGTCCTATCTGGTCTTCGAAGACCTTATTCATTAACCTTTGGTAGGTGGCTCCCGCGTTTTTTAGCCTAAATGGCATTACCTTGTAGCAGTACAACCCCTTCTCAGTTATGAAGGAGGTAGCTTCCTCATCCACCGGGTTCATCCTGATCTGGTTGTATCCAGAGAAGGTATCCATAAAGCTAAGGATCTCATGGCCGGATGTAGCGTCTACCAGTTGATCAATCCGGGGCAAAGGAAAGCTATCCTTGGGGCATGCTTTGTTGAGATCGGTGAAGTCCACACACATCCTCCAGCTTCCATTAGTCTTATGGACCATCACCATGTTGGCCAACCATTCGGGGTAATGAACTTCCCAAATATGGCCTGCAGCCGTCAACGTGCGAAATTCCTCGTCGATAGCTTTCTGTCTGTCCGGAGCAAAGCTCCTTTTCTTCTGTCAGACCGGCCGATACTCTGGCCTGAGGTTGAGCCGATGAGTGATCACCTCCTCAAGGACGCCTAGCATGTCTGAGGATGACCATGCAAAGACGTCAGCGTTGGTACGCAGGAAAGTGAGAAGTCGATCGCGTGCCTCTTCCGGAAGTAGCGCCCCAACCTGGACGGTCCTTGCCGGGTCATCCCCCAAGAGGAGGGTCAGGAGGTGCTCGGCTGGTTCTCCCCTCCTTCCCTGCTCTCGGGGGTCAAGCGGCTCAGAGGTTTATTGCCGACACCGTCTCCAGTGGACTGGGAGATAAGTGATAGCAAAGCAGTGGTGGACTTTGCTCTCCCTTCATTTCTTCGACTCCTTCGTCGGTGGGGAATCTTACCAACAATCTCTTGGTGGAGATGACGGCATCTAGCAAATTCAAGCCCGGCCTCCCCAGGATAGCATTATAAGCCAGCGGGACTCGGATCACCAGGAAATTTATGACCACCGTGCTTTAACGCGGAGGGGTCCCAGCTGTGACAGGGAGGGCAATCTTCCCTTCAACGCTCACAGAGTCCCCAATAAAGCCCATTAAAGGTGTGGCGACGGGTCGAAGGGAAGACTTTGACAGATTCATTCAAACAAAAGCTTCGCAGCTCAAAACATCAACCGAACTTCCACTATCAACTAAAATTATTTTTACAGGATGTTTGGCTATGGTCATGGACACAACGACGCTGTCATCATGCTTATTAACTACCCCATCTAAATCTTTTCCGAAGAAAGGAATTACAGAGTCTATCCCTCTCGTTGTCTTTTCGAACCACCACCTGTCCCCCCAGGAAACCATAGCTATGGTCTTCTCCGTAGGAGCATTGTCCACGTCAGTCTGAAGTGTAGGAGGCACCGATGAACCTGGAGTAGGAAGATTTCCCCTTCGAACGAACTTGCCCAAGTGACCTTGCTGGACAAGCTCTTGAATGGCTTTCTTCATATGGCGGCAGTCCTCGGTATCATGACCGTAATCTCGGTGGTACCGGTAATAAAGTTCCTTGTTGCGGGGGGTCCCAGACTTCATGGGAGGCGGACGCCTGAAGTATGGTTCCTCCTTGATTTCTAGTAGGATGTGAGATATCGGAGCTATGATGGGAGTGAATTGCTCCTTGGAGACAAGTGTCTGTGGCCGGCGATCTGGGCGGTGAGGAGGCTCAAGCTTCCGGGATCGTGCTCCAGCATGCTCAGTAGAAGCTGGTTTCTTGCTGGGATTCTTATCAGCTTCCCTCCTGGAAGAATCTGCCTCGTCAGCGCGAATGTATTTCTGTGCTCGGCTCAGAAGCTCGGCGTAAGAGCTTGGAGGCTTCTTGTCTAGGGAATAGCCGAACCTAGAAGGACAAAGTCCTCGCTTTAATTCCATAGTGGCTACAGAATCATCCATATTATATACTTCCAATGCTGCCTCCTTGAACCGAGCGACGAAGTCCTTCAGGGCCTCACCACTTCTTTGCTGGACAGCGAATAAGCTATCAGCCACTCATGGGATCTTTCGGTACGCATCAAAGTAGGCCAGGAAAGACCGTTCGAGCTGTCGGAATGAATTGATGCTGCACGGTGGCAGACGAAAATACCATGCACACGCCGCCTTGGGAAGGGTGGCCGGAAAGGCGACGCACAGGAGAGAGTCCGTCGCTCCCTGGACCTGCATAAGGACCTTATAGCTCTCCAGGTGGTCCAGTGGGTCCGTCGTGCCGTCGTATGGGTCCAACTGGGGGAGACGAAAATGGGGCAGGACCGGTTCCTTCATGATGCATCGGGAGAGCGGGGGACGGTGATCGTAGTTTGTCCCATGAGGGTTGACGATCCGACGGCTAAGTTCCTCCAACCGTTGATGATACTCATCGAGCCATTGCTCGGCCCGACGGGTTGTCTTCCTATTGGCGTCGTCTTTAGATGAGTCAGAAGATGAAGCCGATGAAGACCGCCGACGTAAGGAGTGCACCCGTCTGGGTTCCTTCTCGTCTGGCCGTCGGTGGGAACGACCGGAATGATGGGAAAGAGACCGCCGTCACTTTGAAGCCTCTCGGCGACGAGGTTCAGGAGGTAAGTGACGAGAGGCCTCAGGTGGGGTCCCGCCTTGATGTGATTGAATTGTTCCACGCACCCCTTCGCCGGGCAAAGGGGGTTGAGGTGCAGCGGCAAAGCAGTGTTCCTGCAGTCCCCATACCACTATCATCAGATTCTGGACCTGGTGAGCTAGAACCTCAAGCCGGTCAGGCTGGCTAATCTGTGCAGGGGGCAGAACACGGAGGTTGGCCTCCGATTGCTCAGCCCGCGGAATGCGCTCCGCGGCTTGACTGGTGGAAGCTTTCTGGGCTCGTGTTGTCACCATCATCTTCCTTGCAAAATCAGTGGGGTCACAGGGAGAACTTTTGCCTTCCACGTGTGCGAGCCCCCTACCTGGCGCGCCAATCTGATGCAGCCAAGTCACCTGTGATGAGCACCGGGCGTACTGAGATCTATCGTGGGCCTCCAAAATGGGATGGAAAGGTTGTCTTCCTCCTCTAGAAACCTGCAAGAAGTCTCCGGGCCGGTATTTCCGACGAGGACCCTCCGATGCTCAAATTAGTGAGCTTGTCCAATCAGGAGTGTAATGTATTTTTTTCTCAGAGAGAGAGAGAGTGAGAGAGAGAATGAGCCAGAGAGAGAGAGAGTCCCCCTTTTTAGCTGAGCTCGGGGCCCTTTTATACCTGTCTTGGAGGTTCCTTTCTTTCCGTTCCGTTTCGAACCGTCGAATCTTTCTTGTTAGGATAAGCTCCCTCGAACGGCAAGTGGGTAAGCCGTTGCTGGATGGGGGCTGCTTAAGGCGGTAACTGCTGGGCCTGCCCATGATTCCGGTGAGCGAGATATACGGTAACGGGTGTCTCGAATCTCGGGACCTGTTACCTGAAGTGGGTCATAACGTATGTGGGAAAATAAGGCACCAAGTTAAAGCTGGAGCCGAAGCCAGGGTTTGAGGCCGACGCTGGAGGCCGGAGCCAAAGGCTGGAGCTATCGCCAAAGGCCGATGCCAAAGGCTGAGGCCGACGCTGGAGGCCGGAGCCAAAGGCTAAAGCCGTCGCTGGAGGCCGGAGCCAAAGGCTGAGGCCGACGCTGGAGGCCAGAGCCAAAGGCTGAGGCCGCCGCTGGAGGCCGGAGCCAAAGGCTAGAGCCAAAGGCTGGTGCCGTCGCCAAAGGCTAGAGCCAAAGTCCAACGCCAAAGGCCGAAGCCAAAGGCTAGAGCCATGATTCCACATTCCCTAGGATGAGCTATCACATCATTATCTCCGAAAATTGTGCAGGAGGTTATAATACCACCCAAAGGAAATGGTCAGCCGTACAAACTCTTAAAGCTTTAAAAGTCTTAAAGAATAGTCCAATGGTCACATGACACTTTCTAACAGTTTTGAATTAATAAAATACTCCAACACGATAGCATTATAACAAATAATGTAGAAGTAGTAGATAGCAAAACCCAACAAATCCAAGGAGGCAGGAGAAGTTGATGGCCATTTGACCATTTGAAAAAGTCCAGTGATCTGCCACTGATATCGATTTTGCCTTGAGATTTACAAGACAAAAGGCAGATCAAGCCACAGATGCACACCATGCCTATGCACACACATTCCTAGGGTGGGATTTGTGGTTGATGCTGTGTTTGATGATGATAAAATAGTTAATACAACTGTCTTGATTTGCACACTGCAGGCACATAAAAAATAATTGGGTTATGACACCTACTTGAGCTAATGTAGCATTCCATAAAAGAAGAATGCCTTAATTAAAGGAGGCATAAGGCAAGAAGGAATTCAGATGATAGCCAGATCCAGCAGGATCACAGGATTCGCCTTGGATCAATTAGGCCACTTCGGGTAGTCTAGATGGTGTTTGGGAGCAAGATTTGCCACACCCAGGACCTGATCACAAAGCACCAATTTTTGAGCCATTACTTATTGTACAATGTCTGATCATGGTACTCTCTCTCACCCTATGTCTCTCTTTTGAAATAGGCTAACTTTGCAAGATCTATGATAATTAAGTAATCCCCAAGGGATTTGTCACGCACCACTGATGTGGGGATATGACAAAGTTTGGCCCTCAAAATGGTACGGTCAAGGTAAAACTTTACTTTTCAGCAAGATTTGACTAGACATAACTTCTAATCTGAGAGGAATTAGCCAATGCAATAGAAGGTAAATTGATGTAGAAATCAAAATCTACGGACAGGATGATTGTAGTTTTGTAATGCTTTTCCTACTAGTGACCATTTAAGATTCTAACATCTTATAAGTAGCTAGTACAAATAAGAGATGTTGTATGAGTTTTATGATTCAATTAATGAAAGAAAAAATGTCTAGAGCTCTTTTTTTATAATTATTTAGATTTTCTACCTTTTGCTTTAAAAGTTCAAGTTGAGTTTATTGAAAGAATTGCTTCTCTCTCTCTCTCTCTCTCTGTGTGTGTGTGTGTGTGTGTGTGTGTGTGTGTGTGTGTGTGTGAGACTGACTCAAGGACAACAACCAACAGTGAACTCTAAGACAAGTATATTTCAGCAAGATTAAAATTAAGACAAACAAGATCAGAAGGCAAACCATTACCTTCATTAGTATCAAGCATGGAAGCACGTATAGAAACTAGCTTCAGTGAAACTAGGTACCATGCTTGTTTGCATGTATAAAACATATGGATGTTAAGTAAACTAAATCTATTTTCAAGGTCTATTCTCAAACTACATAGGTCATAGATGTTACATTGCTTGAGCATCTTACTCCATCAGATGCTGAATAAGTGAAGGAGAACCCATTTGATCAAGTTCCTTTACCTTTGTTGCAAATAAAAGAACTATTGTAAACACTAAGTTTATCCACCCTATATTAGGATAAATGGAATGATAACAACCTTCTTCTCATCAGTCCCCCAATCCACTTACATGTGATTATACAGATCTCTTGATTTCTATAACTATCTTGAACTTATTTCAACCCTTAAATTTTACTTGGAACTAATTATCGTTTGTCTCAAATGTTCAAGCTATGTTAAACTGTCCCTCCAGTAGAGTTTGAGAAACCATGATATTGCTGCTTAACAACATATAAGTAATTATGTGCCTGTAACTCTTTAAGGAAAATGGAAAATTTATTGATGTTTCATAAAATCATTGAAACTGTTGAATATATCATAATTTGATTATGGTGTCATTTGAAATTCTTGATCACAATTTCTGCTTTTGCTCTTCTGATAGTCTCTTATACTTATGCATTAGCTTAATGCACCACCTGCTCTTTAGTGTCCCATAAATAGCAAATCATCTTTATGGCCAAAGACTGTGCTGGAAACTGAAAGAGACATGCATGACTAAGCAGATAATCACTTTAATTTTCTTGAAGATTTAGATCCAGTAAATAAAGTCAAGACTTATCACATGGCATTATAATTCACCATAAGTTTATAAGCTGAAGCATGGGCTGGAGTGGATTGAGAATGAATTTCACCAGTAAAAAGAGGAAATAAATTCCTCAGACCTTTAAGTTAACAGATTCCATATTTTCCATTGTCTATTTGACAAGATTTAGAACATGTTCTCTTAAGCAAAGCTAGAGGGATGCAAACAAGGATATCAACTGCGTTGCTAGTCTTGTTTCACGTGAGCACAGAAATTTCTTCTATCTAGATAAAAGCACCTTGGAGCTCTTTACACTATAATCTTTATAGCAAAAGAGAATGATTCTGCACTACATGGCTACATGTCTATACTTTAATTATGCTATTGTCCATTAACTGTCAGTGTTAGGCCAAAATCCAGTTCCTAAAACCAAAAAAGGGGAAAAGAAAAAAGAAAAATAATGTATAACACTAGTTTTTGAGAAATCTTTCTTTTCCAGAGACTATTTGCCTAGTCAAGAAATTGATACTAACAAGATAATCTGTGAGAATGAGAAAATGAAGTAAATTGAAGTCTACCTTTACCAATACATTGAATCTCATTGACAAAGAGGTCATAAGCCTCACATTCTGGTTCTTCAAATGGGTCTATGCACACCCTACAAGATAGCAAAGTTAGGAGAATAAGGAATATAAAGAAAAATTATATTAATATTTATTTACTTAACCAGAAATCATTCTCAAAAGTGTTCCTATAACAAAATGAATTAAACTATATATAACTGTAGAAGTTATTGTAAGAATATAAGATTCAAGACACAGTTTGATGACTCCAGATGGTGGACTTTCTGTTTACTCATTTAAGGAGTGTGTGTAGTTTGTCATCTAATACCAATAGAGCCTCTTGTAAGCAAAAGAACAAATATGGTTATCACTCTACTGTGCTAAACTAAAGGATTTTATATCAATATGAAGTCTCCACTAAGCAAAGGACAGAACATGGGGATGACACATAATGAACTGTTGTACTCAAGTCGAGGACTTATGCAAATGAAGCTGAGAGGGCTTAGCTCAAGGGTCTTATTATGACTGAATGGAAAGAATTCATGCTTATACTTCAACTCAGATCTAGTACCATGCTAAAATCCATGTCAATTTATAGATAAATGTTATGCCAATCTTGTTTTAACATTGTATCACTGAAGCTGGGTTTATAGGGAACCATCACTAACCATTATAGCCCTGTTATATCCTTTTAGATGCTACCTTACCCAAATCGTCATCACTAAAACAACTGGGTGTGAATCTTAAAGTCTCTAAGTATGGTGCCTTGTTTGGGTCTTCAATAATCTCATTTACAAGGCTAACCAGGATTCTCCAAGCAAGAGCATCTAAAATGGATTTCATGTAAGGCTTGTTTGGTTTGTTAAAGTGGCCTTGACTCACTTTTCATGATCTTAGAGATGACAGTGGGGATGATATCACATGACATTTCAGCAAATTGCTCCATCATAATGTTTACACTACTTAAAATGGCTCAAAATGGTGTTCTTGGTTATAGTTGATGATCATGCTGGTGTGTCAGGGCATGCATGACACAAAAGTATCACTACCTGAATGATGACAAAGCTTAGGACAATGACGGGCAGAGATATGGTGGTTATAACTATTCAAACCAACACAAAAAAAAACAAAAAAAGATGGTGCGATAGCTAGAGGTAAGCAACAGGTTAGGGTTACCTAAGAATCGATACCAATCAGAAATGATTGGGTTAGGTTAGTTTGATTCTGAATGCTCAAAGGGTTAGTTTTGGGTCCAGAACCTTGGAACAGATCCCGTTTGGATCGGTTCTGAATTCTAGGAGTCTGTTCCTTAGTTCTGACCCTAGAACCAACACAAAGAAAGATGGTGTGGACACAAGCTCACGGCACAGTTGATATTTCATACCTACATAACACAATTGCAGCAAAACCTGGTATGATGGTACTTCATGACCATGCCAGGTGTTGTAGGGAGAAACATAGTGAAAGAGAGAAACAGAATAGATATCGAAAGAAGAGAAAGAAAGTCAAGGAAACCTGGGTCCTCTTCTTCTACAATCTTGGAAAATTCTCTTAACAATCTCTCCATTATAAAAGTTCTCATGAAAGCTGGTTAGGATATTTGGTTTTTAAGATATGGAATTAGAATTACCTCGAAATGAAGCCTCAAATATAAGGAAGATTATCATGCCCTTAAGGGAGAAAACTTAACCTTAAGGTAGGGATCTAGTTGTTTATAATTTAGTCTAGCATACCTGGAATGATATGAATGTGTCTGTATTCAATGAAAAGACTCCTAGAGGCTAAAGATGTTTAAGAAGCAAGTGGAGGTTGTAAATGAATTTCAAAATAAGGAAAAACAATTTCTAAAGATGGACAATAATGAGCACAAAACTGATCACAAATGGGATGATAATTTTTGTTTTCTTAAGGCTGCTCAGACAAGTGAATCATATTGTGAAGTTGTAAAGCAATAGGACACGGTATAAATAGAATGTATGATATCATAGTGGCAAGCTCAAACTGTTCCAAAGAACGAGTCTAGGATTCTGCTTGTTCTATTTTGAGTTTTGAGGAAAGTTATGGTTTACAGAGCAAGAGTGACAGGTGGAGCACCAATATATCTAGGACGAATTTGATGATTTTTAATAGTAATTTTTTATAGATATTTGTGGCCTAGTAAGTTTAAGGTCATGACAAAAAGTAACTCTTTTCCCTAAATGTCCCTCACTTATAGTAACACCAGTTGTAAGTTTCCTTGAACATACATTGTTTCAAGAAGGCTTTGTTGCCTTTGCCAGTCATTGCAGACCTAAAAATCTAGAAGGCTTCTTTTCGCCAGAGAAAGGGAAGGAGACCCACTTGTGTTATAATTATCTAGGACAAAAACTTGGAGATGAAGATGCTCCACCCAATATTTGGACCTAGAACCTCTAGTTGCTAAACAAAGAGGTTTAACCATTGAAATGAGCCCTATGTCACAATCTAGAAGATTATTTAGTACTTTTTCTTTATAATTTGAGTAACTTATGTGATTACATCGCTTTGTTCATTCTACTGCTAGTTTCTTTTGCATTTTAATTCATGAATGTGGAAGCTCGATCAACAGCCTTACATATAAACCTCACAAAGCAGATTTCATTGACTATCAAGGGGGTGGGGGGGAACTGGAGAACTGATCATATTTTATATCCAAGAAGTTCAATTAGGATATCAAGAAGGCTAGCATGTTCAGCTGTATAATAAGCAATGGTCTGAAATAAAAATGTCATCTACCTGTCGGCAGTCTCCACTTGTTGGTTTATTGACAGTATCTGCAAGCAGAATGAGTCAAAATTGATAAGAGGATGTAGTTACAACAAAAGCACTAATTTGTGTACAGCCAATTGTTAATGTGATGTCACATACATAGTAGGTATCAAGCATAAAAACATCAAAGTTGGAAAGGATAACCAAAAAATAGTTGCTCATGATAAAAGATGGCTCATATATCTGGTCCTTTGGGGAGGGGGGGGGGCGGCGGGAGAGGAAGTTTATACACCTTTCCCCCATTAAACTTTAATGAACGAATAAAATACATTAAATTGATAATTGATAAAAATCTTATGGCAATCACCAAGCACAAAGACTGGTACTGCAAATTAGGCCCATTGCAGTGATTCCATAAAGTTTGGATGAAGAGGAAGAATGATCGAGTGACACTTTTGCACCTTGATGGTTTTCTTTTTATCAAAAGCACAGGCAAACAGGTAAACTAATTAATACCTCGTACGCCTTAATTACACGTCTGATTATTGCATCGGCATCCTTCATATCTTTACATACATCTGGATGAAATTGCTTCACCTGAAACACGAAAATGAATTTGATATAATATCACATCACTAACGCAATAACATGAAGACCGGTTATCCAATAACGTCCTTAACAACTAATCTAGTATGCCAAGTAGTTCTTGGTTAAATTTCACCAAAAGCTCGATCGGCTAGAGACATATATCTTACGAATGCTATATACAGCTGGAGAGCAGGTTGTGGAGAACTTACTCGGGCTCGGAAGGCGGCTTTGAGCTGGGCAGGAGAGCAGAAGGTGGAGTCCACGCCGAGGATTTGGTAGGGAGTAGCCGACGGCGATGACATCCAGTCTTCTTCCAGTCTGCTGCTGCAACCGTAGTCATTCTCGGTCCCCTTACACTTGGACCTCAGCCGTCTTGAATTACGATGGTTAATTCTTCTTCCTCCATTGCTGAAGCATGGAGGAGGGAGAGGGGAGGAAATGATATGCTTCTACTGATCTCGGCGTACTGTGGAGCTGTGGGGAGGGTTTCAAACAGTAAGATCCCAGCAGCCCGTCCCATGGCCTGGGAGAGAAGCACTGCGTGGATTGCTTCCAGTCTGAAAATAATGGATGTGGTCTCGAGACTCTTCCAGCCAAGGCCACAGTTTGTTGTGACCCAATTTATGTGACCGAGGCGGCGTGACCAGCAACCAGACAATATTTTAATCACCTCTGTGGCTTTAAAGAATAGCTCTTGTCCGTGTACGACTGATGATGTGAGGATGACGAATAAGGGAATCGGGTCGTGGAATGTGGAAACGTCAAGCAATCTTTAATAATATAAACGGCAGCGAATCCGAAGGTTGCTCAGAAAGCATAGTTGCCTGCTGTTCGCTGACCAGTCAACACACCCATTCATAGAGCCGTTTTTAAAGCCGGTTTACACTGATTTTTTAACTTTGGCATCGGAATCAAAGTTTTTACAGAAAAAATAAATAAATATCATTTTAAATGTTATTTTTTATTTTCATATGTTACCCTTGCGAGTCCGCATGAACGGTTATGCTTATATGAAAAGTGCCATACGAAATGGTACTTCTTAAAAGCACCATTCTTTACACTAAATTTCTTTTACTTTGGCATCAAAATCAAAATTTTTATAAAAATTAAAAAATATTATTTTAAATGTTATTTTTAACTTTCATATGTCACCTTGCGAGGTCACATGAATGGTTGTACTTATAAAAAGCACAGTACGAAATGGTACTTTTAAAAGCGACATACTAAATGATACTTTTTTAAAACGCCATACAAAATGATACTTCTTAAAAGCACCATTCAAAATGATGCTTTTAAGAAGCACCATTTTGCATGACGCTTTTAACCCTCTTTTGCTCGACTCTCAAGAACCATGACCCCTTTGTGACCTAGCCTGCAACGCTCTTCACGAGCTAGCTTGCAACCCTACTCACAGATCGTCTTTCTCACAATCCCCTTTGTGCCTGATCCCCTTTTTCGCGGCCCCCTTCACGCTTGAGTCTCTAGACCCATGGCCCCTTCACGACCTAGCTTGCGATGCTCTTCGCGAGCCAGTCCGTGACCCCACCCGTGAATGGCCACTTCAAGTCAATTAGAAGCACTACTTCAAGTCGGGTGGGGTCACGAGCTAGCTCGTAAAGAGCGTTGTTGGTTGGATCGCGAAGGGGTAGCGAGTCTGAGGGTCAGGCGCAAAGAGGGTCACAAGAAAGGCGATCGAGCATGATTAGGATTGCATGAAAAGCATTATGTGAAATGATGCTTCTTAAAAGTACCATTTCGAATGACGATTTTAAAAAGCACTATTTTGTAAGAAAAACGATTGGATGCAAAAAGGCAAGGGGATCATGTGAAAAGCATCATACGAAATAGCACGAATACCATTTTGAATGGTGATTTTAAGAAATGCCATTTTGCGAGAAAGGCGATTGGGCACAAAGGGACAAGGGGGGTCACGTGAAAAGCATCATGCAAAATGGTGCCAATTTGAATGGTAGTTTTAAGAAGCGTAATTTTGCGCTTTTCAAAAGCGTCATCCTCCACCTCAACCGCTCACATGGCTTTACAGGGTGATAGGTGAGAGTGAAAAATATAATTTAAAATGATATTTTTTACTTTAATCCTTTTCTTGCAAAAACTTTGGCTCCAGTGCTAAAATTAAAAAACCGATGTCAAATGACACTGGTTTTAAAAACAACTCCATCTCCTTCCATGTGACGGACCATGCAATCTTTATAAAGGTCAGATGAGAATTGTGGTCCGATCATCCAAGAGATTTGCTCGCCTTGTTAAAAGAGACGGGTTAGGATGAGAGGTGACAGTATCACCTTCTATCAGTCCATGAAGCTTAAGGTTCATAGCGGTATAAAGAACTCGCAAGGAGTGGAGCTGTCACGCTCCAGACCCTATATTGGATCTAGGGATGGCAACCCGCCGTATGCCTGGCATGCAAGGCGTCCCGAAATATAACATTTAATACCAGAAGGGGTAATAACTATATATCGTCCAATTTAAATGGTTCTTAATACAAATCATAATCATAGGTTTTAGGCTACATGCCCATCATACATAAGTCACTGGGGTTACAACAAAATGTTGGATCTTAGTTTCCTCTGAATGAAGCTCCAACTACCCCAGATCCCATTCTTCAGTCATGTGATTCTGAAAAACATTGTAAGATTTATATGAGCTTACACTCAATAAGTAAGCCTACTATTATATAATCATTTCGTCAAGATATTATCAAACCATATTTTTTTGTATAAAACTTCCAATTTCAAATACATTCATCATGTTATCAAAACATGTATATCATCAGCTCAAATAATTTTGAAAGCTTAATTATACAATAAATGCTGAAATATGCAATGTAAACAAACCCATTGTATTCATATAATTATTATTTCCTTATGTGCCCCATGGCCCTACAACACCCATCTGGTGTATCACTCTTTAATGTCCCCTAAAAGGAAGGGTCCTGGTATCAGCGTTATGCCATATATCATAATCAATCACAACACATCCCCTAGATATGTGTGCGTTATGCAATATATCAAACACATCACATCCTCTAGATGTGTGTCCTCCACATATCTCCCCCTGTGAAGATGGGTTCCGTATCATTTGGCATTTCACATCATTTTACATCATATGAGAACCGCGATGACACATATCATCATCATATTTGCATGTAGCACATTATGCATCATCATGAGCATAAGCTCCTCATATCATATATATACAGTGGTTTGTACATTCATAGCATAAAATATATCAATAATACCAGTATATTTTGCAAAGCCAAAATAATCACATCATTCAATTTTTGCACATTTATAATTCATTACTTTGCAAAATATTGATAATCACATATAATTATAACATATACCCAATTGTATAACAAAATTCCATTTTATCTTATTTTTCCAAATAATGCAATATATCCATAATTTTTATATTCTAATAAATTATGAAAATTATAATAAATGGCTTACTTATCTCAGTACGCTAATTTCAAACTGTAAATCAGCTATGTGGACATCTGGTTACCTACAGCATTAATTTCCACAATTAAATCTCAAAAATTGAAACAATGCAGCATCCCCTAAGGTCTACCCAATCTAATCCTGGGCCCAACTTTGGGCTCGAATATCTCTCAATATATAAGCCCAAATGGAGAAATAAAAATATCCCGAGAAACTAGAATCAACGCCGAATCGGGCCATATTTTTATTTCTCTAATCTCGACCCATTATAGGGCCCAAAATGCAGTCTCAAAACAGCTCAGAGTCAGCCCAATAGGGCCCAACGTGGGACGGCCCAAGCCGGCCCACTCTCTTCTTCTCCCTCGCCTCCTCCCCTGTTTCACCCGAAACAGGAGGAGGTCGTGCCAGCGGCCAAGGCCGCCATCGGCCAAATTTTGGGTGGCCCGACCGTCGGCGACCGGGTCAGAGCCGGCCGCGGCGGCGATCGGCTCCCTCTCCCTCTCGCTGCGGCCGACTCCCTCTCCCTCTCTTTCTCCCTCAATTCTCTCTCTCTCTCTCTTTCGCACGATCCACAGCACGCGACTCGTGCCGGTGGCACGGCCGGCCACCATGGCCGGCCGGATCCTCACCGGATGGTCGCCCACTGCCGGTGAGGTCCCCTGGCTGAAGCCCAGGCCCGGCGAGGCATCGGGCACTCCGCCAGGCCCGAACCAAGCCGTGAACTGGCTTGATTCCTCCCTGTTTCTCTCTCTCAATCTCTCTGTAATCCCCTCTCTCTCCCTTACCTGTGGCCGGCGCCGGGGGAGAGCTCATGGAGAAGGAGGGGTGCTCCCCCCTCCTTAAATAGGGCGAGGGGAGGGTTATCCCCTCCCCTGTACCCATGTGAAGGGGGCGCGTCAGCGCCCCCTTCCTTGACTGGCTGCGGCACCCCCTTGCCGTAGCCGTCAACAAAGGCGGAGGAAGGGGGCGGCGCCCCCCTTCCTCCGTCAACAATGGCGGATCCTCACCATGTGAGGATTCGTCGGACGAACAGGGGATCACATTCTTCCCTTCTTATAAAAATTTTGGCCTCGAAATTGGTGTACTTCAAATAACATTTAGAATCCAAAGCTTTGATCATATGATTAATCTTCTTTCCATTTACATATGTTAAGTTACAAACAATTGAGGATATTTCTCTTTAATTTCTTCCTCAAGCTCCCAAGTAGCTTCCCGTTCAGAATGGTTACTCCACTGAACCTTGACATAAGGAATGCTACGCCATCTTAAAACTTGATCCTTGCGGTCCACAATACACACAGGATGCTCCTCATACGTTAGATCCTTCCTTAACTGCATGGGCTCAAACTGTATCACATGGCTGGGGTCAGGAATGTACTTTCTCAACATAGATAAATGAAATACATTGTGTACCCCAGAGAGTGCCGAGGTAATGCCAGGCTATAAGCCACCCCCCTACTTGCTCAGAATCTCAAATAGTCCAATGTATCGTGGACTCAGTTTACCTCTAATCACAAATCTCATCACATTTTTGGTTGGTGATATCTTCAAGAAGACATAATCTCCAATTTAAAATTCTAGCTCCCTTCTTCTCACATCAGCATAGCTCTTCTGTCGGCTCTGAGCTGTGCGGAGTCGTCCCTTGATCAGTGCACCTTCTCTACTATCTGTCGAATCAGCTCAGGGCCCAACAATTTTCTCTCCCCCACATCATCCCAACATAAGGGAGATCTGCATTTTCTACCATACAAGGCCTCAAATGGAGCCATCTGGATACTAGCCTGGTAGCTGTTGTTGTAAGCAAATTCCACTAAAGTTAAGTGGTTGTCCCAAGCACCACCCAAGTCCATCACACAGGCTCGCAACATGTCCTCCAGGGTCTGTATGGTTCTCTCAGACTGCCCATCTGTCTGGGGATGGAAGGCTATGCTGAAGTTCAATTTGGTCCCCATAGCTCTATGAAGACTCTTCCAGAATTGGGACACAAACCTTGTATCCCTATCTGATACAATAGATACGGGAATACCATGAAGCTTCACAATTTGCTCAATATACATGTGGGCCAATCTCTTACTGGATATCCCAACTCTGAATAGCAAGAAATGAGCTAACTTCATCAATCTGTCTACAATGACCCATACCACATCATTGTTCCGAGGGGTCTTAGGCAGACCAGTCACGAAGTCCATAGTGATCTTCTCCCATTTCCATTATGGAATCATCAGAGATTGAAGGGGTTTCGCAGGCCTTTGATGTTTAGCCTTCACTTGCTGACATACCAAACATTTGGCTACGTACTGAGCAATCTCGCTCTTCATTCCTTTCCACCAAAAGTTTTCTTTTAGGTCCTTGTACATCTTGATGCCCCCTGGGTGCACTGTGTAAGGAGAATAGTGGGCCTCCTTCAGAATCTCTGCTCTGAATTCCACCACATTTGGCACACAGAGCCTACCATCAAATCTCAGGGATCCATCCTCCATTATAGTAAATTCATTCTGAACCTCTGACTTCACGGCTTCTTTAATTTTTTGCAGGTCCAAGTCTTCTTTCTGGGAGGACTTGATCCTGTCTAACAGAGTTGGTTGGAGTACAAGTGCTGCTACAAGCCCATCGGACCATTGTACTCGCAATCCAACCTCCAGCTTCTCAAGATCCCTCTAGATGTGAGGCTGAGAGGTGATCATAGAAGCCAACTCCGAGGAGGACTTCCTACTCAAGGCATCAGCTACCACATTGGCCTTCCTTGGATGATAGTGCAGGTTCAGGTCATAATCTTTTAGTAGCTCCATCCACCTCCTTTGCCTCAAGTTTAACTCCTTCTGAGTGAAGATGTACTTTAGACTTTTGTGGTCTGTGTACACATCACATGCTTCTCCATATAGATAATGCCGCCAGATCTTTAAGGCAAAAATCACAGCAGCCAACTCCAGGTCATGAGTAGGATAATTTTGCTCGTATGGCTCTAGCTGTCTGGAGGCATAAGCTATCATCTTCTCATTTTGCATTAGAACACATCCCAATCCCTTCCGAGAAGCATCCGTGTATAGAGTGAATCCTCCAGATCCTGACGAAAGGGTAAGGACGGGGGTTGACACTAGGCGTTGTTTCAGCTCCTGGAAACTTCTCTCACACTCCTCAGTCCAGTCAAACTTCGCTTGCTTTTGGGTCAAGCGAGTCAGGGGTAGAGCAATGCGAGAAAAGCCCTCCACGAATTTGCGATAATATCCAGCCAGCCCTACGAAGCTTCTGACTTCAGATACATTGGAAGGTCGACTCCAATTTACGACCGCCTCAATCTTCTTTGGGTCCACAGTTATGCCATTTTTAGATATTACGTAACCCAAGAATGATACTTGGCTCAACCAGAAGTCATATTTCTGCAACTTGGCATAAAGCTTTTTCTCCTGAAGGGTTTGCAGAACAATCCTCAGGTGGTCCATATGCTCCTTCTGGCTTTTAGAATACACCAGGATGTCATCAATGAACACCACCACAAACTGGTCTAAGTATGGCTTAAAGATTCTGTTCATCAAGTCCATGAATGCTGCCGGGGCATTGGTTAACCCAAACAGCATCACCAAGAACTCGTAGTGGCCATACCTAGTCCTGAATGCTGTCTTAGGCACATCTCCAGCCTGGACCTTGAGTTGATGGTATCCTGACCGAAGGTCAATCTTCGAGAATATCCGAGCTCCTTAGAGTTGATCGAATAGATCATCGATCCTCGGCAAGGGATACTTGTTCCGCACTGTTACCTTATTGATTTCTCGGTAATCAATGCACAGCCGAAGACTCCCATCCTTCTTTTTGACAAATAATACTGGAGCACCCTAAGGAGAGACACTCGGTCTGATAAATCCCCGGTCTAGGAGTTCTTGCAATTGGTTCTTCAACTCTTTTAGTTCAGCTGGGGCCATACGATAAGGGGCCTTGGATATGGGTCCAGTGCCAAGGACCAAATCAATGGTGAACTCCACTTCCCGGTCTGGAGGTAATTCGGTCAAATCATCCAGGAAGATGTCAGGAAACTCCATAGCCACTGGAATATCCTCCAACTTCACCTCTTCCTACTGAAGGTCCTTGACCATAGCAAGAAACCCTTGGCCACCTTTCTTCAAGTATTTGGCAGCCCGCAGTGCTGATACAAACACTGAGGCCAAGTGTTCCTGGCTTCCAGTAAAACTGAATTCAGGCTGATTAGGGATTTTGAAGATCACCATTTTCCTGAAACAGTCTATCGAAGCATGATAGGAGGCTAACTAGTCCATCCCAAGAATAACATCAAAGGACTTTAGTGGAAGGACGATCAGATCAGCCTCCAGCCTTTGTCGCCCACGTTGATCTGGCAGGATCTGCATACAGACTCCACCCTCATAACATCTCCATTTGGAAATGCAATGAGCAACTCTTGTTCTAGGGGAACGGGTGTCAACGATGCATTATTGGCAAGATAAGCATTAGATATAAATGAATGCGTGGCACCCGGATCTACTAAAGTCTGAGCATAAGTGTTGCCTACTTTAATTGTCCCTGATCACAAAGTTTAGTTTGTCTTAGATGTCATATAGCTGATCCTATTTATCTTCATGATCAATATATTATATCGCATATGAACAAAATAATCTTAAAGGGGTACTTAGGTATCAGGTATACCTGCCACAACGGAGTTAGAAGCGGCAGCATCCTGTTGGGTGAGGGTGAAGACCCTTCCCTGGGTCCTCGGCTGCTGCGGCTGGTTCATCCCTAGATTTGGAGAAGATAGCTGCTCCCTCGAAGGGGACAAGTGGCCATCTTGTGATCCACTTTTCCACATATGAAGCAGGCACCTCTCGGCCCATGGCACTGCCAGCCCGAGTGGAAGTTCCCGCAGTGAGGGCAACGGGTCTCCTTACCCTTCGGTCCTATGGGGGGCTGATATGTACCTTTCTTCTTAGCCTGCCCCGAAGACTGGCCCGAAGGAGACCCCTTACTCTTCTTCTTTAGCTCCCACTCCTTCTGGTTTATATTCATGTCTCTTTCGATCACCAGGGCTTTGCTCACTACAGCACAATATGTGGAGAGTTCAAATGCATTGACTGCTTGCCTTAGTTTGGGTCGCAATCCTTCAGTGAACCTGGTGATCTTGGCTCTCTCAGTGGTTACTATTTCCGGAGCAAATCGGGCTAGCCTAGTGAACTCGGCTTCGTACTGGGCCACAGAGAGATTCTTCTGTTCCAGCTCCAGAAACTCAGACTCCATCTATCTTTGCATACTAATGGGAAAGTATTTGTTGAAAAAGGTTTCCTTGAACTCCCTCCAGGAAATAGCCTGTCCACCCAATCGCTGCTCCATATGCAACCACCAATCATATGCCTCCCCTTGAAGGAGGTAGGTGGCAAATCTAATCCGCTCCTCCTCCTAGCTACCATGGGCCATGAAGGCCTTCTCCATCTCCCTCATCCATCCCTCAGCATCAGCGGGGTTGGTGGATCCAGAGAAGGGAGCATGGGCTAAGCTCTTAAACTCAGCAAAGCTCCAACCCCCTCCTTGCCAGGGTTGCGGCGGAGCGGGCTGGACTGGTGGTTCAGGTTTGACTCGTGGGTTTTGCGGAGTAGGAGGACCGGGCTGAGCAGGCACCACTTGTTGGATCTGCTGCTACATAGCCTGCACCATTTCCATAAGGGCCTGAAGTATCTCAGTCTGGCGCTGTTGCTGGCCATTACCAGCCACATTGATGGAACCAGAACCTCCAGAAGTTTGCTGGCCTCCCTGCTGGCCTAAGTCACCAGCCTGGGAACCTCCAACTTGTCGCATACTTCTGGTGTGATGAGGCATGACTATTCCCTGTCAAGTTTGGTTCCAATCAATAACTTTACAAACCCTTAAGTTTTCAAAAATATTTATTAGAAAAAAATTATATCTTCTTAGAGTTGTTACCCTCCTAGTGTCACCCTACTGTTTTACCTAGTGTCATCATATGTTTGTCCCTAAGGTCAAACCCTGGCTCTGATACCACAGAAGCTGTCACACCCTAGACCCTATATTGGATCTAGGGGTGGCAACCCGCCGCATGCCTGGCATGCAAGGCGTCCTAAAATATAACATTTAATACCAGAAGGGGTAATAACTATATATCGTCCAATTTAAATGGTTCTTAATACAAATCATAATCATAGGTTTTAGGCTACATGCCCATCATACATAAGTCACTGGGGTTACAACAAAATGTTGGATCTTAGTTTCCTCTGAATGAAGCTCCAACTACCCCAGATCTCATTCTTCAGTCCTGTGGCTCTGAAAAACATTGTAAGATTTATATGAGCTTACACTCAATAAGTAAGCCTACTATTATATAATCATTTCGTCAAGATATTATCAAACCATATTTTTATGTATAAAACTTTCAATTTCAAATACATTCATTATGTTATCAAAACATGTATATCATCAGCTCAAATAATTTTGGAAGCTTAATTATACAATAAATACTGAAATATGCAATATAAACAAACCCACTGTATTCATATAATTATTATTTCCTTATGTGTCCCATGGCCCTATAACACCCATCTGGTGTATCACTCTTTAATGTCCCCTAAGAGGAAGGGTCCTGATACCAGCGTTATGCCATATATCATAATCAATCACAACACATCCCCTAAATGTCTGTGCGTTATGCAATATATCAAACACATCACATCCTCTAGATGTGTGTCCTCCACATATCTCCCCCTGTGAAGATGGGTCCCGTATCATTTGGCATTTCACATCATTTCACATCATATGAGAACCGCGGTGACACATATCATCATCATATTTGCATGTAGCACATCATACATCATATGAGCATAAGCTCCTCATATCATATATACAGTGGTTTATACATTCATAGCATAAAATATATCAATAATACCAGTATATTTTGCAAAGCCAAAATAATCACATCATTCAATTTTTGCACATTTATAATTCATTACTTTGAAAATATTGGTAATCACATATAATTATAACAGATACCCAATTGTAAAACAAAATTCCATTTTGTCTTATTTTTCCAAATAATGCAATATATCCATAATTTTCATATTCTAATAAATTATGAAAATTATAATAAATGGCTTACTTACCTCAGTACGCTAATTCCAAACTGTAAATTAGCTACGTGGACATCTGGTTACCTACAGCATTAATTTCCACAATTAAATCTCAAAAATTGGAACAATGCAGCATCCCCTAAGGTCTACCCTGTCTAATCCTGGGCCCAACTTTGGGCTCGAATATCTCTCAATATATAAGCCCGAATGGGGAAATAAAAATATCCCGAGAAACTAAAATTAACATCGAATCGGACCATATTTTTATTTCTCCAATCTCGGCCCATTATAGGGCCTAAAATGCAGTCCCAAAACAGCTCAGAGTCAGCCCAATAGGGCCCAACGTGGGACGGCCCAAGCCGGCCCACTCTCTTCTTCTCCCCCGCCTCCTCTCCTGTTTCACCCGAAACAGTGGGAGGCCCTGCCGACGGCCAGGGCCGCCGCCGGCCAAATTTCGGGTGGCCCGACCGTCAACGACCGGGCCAGAGCCAGCCACGGTGGCGGCCGGCTCCCTCTCCCTCTCTTTCTCCCTCAATTTCTCTCTCTCTCTTTCGCACGATCCATGGCACACGACTCGTGCCGGTGGCACGGCCAGCCACCGTGGCCGGCCGAATCCTCACCGGATGGTCGCCCACTGCCGGTGAGGTCCCCTGGCCGAAGCCCAGGCCCAGCGAGGCATCAGGCACTCCGCCGGGCCCGAACCAAGCCGTGAACCACTTGGTTCCTCCTTGTTTCTCTCTCTCAATCTCTCTGTAATCCTCTCTCTCTCCCTTACCTGTGACCGGCGCCGGGGAGAGCTCGTGGAGAAGGAGGGGTGCTCCCCTCCTCCTTAAATAGCGGCAAGGGAGGATTATCCCCTCTCTGTACCCATGTGAAGGAGGCGCGTCAGCACCCTCCTTCCTTGACTGGCTGCGCCATCCCCTTGCCGCAGCCATCAACAAAGGCGGAGGAAGGGGGCGGCGCCCCCCTTCCTCGTCAATAATGATGGATCCTCGGACGAACAGGGGTTCACAAAAGCCCTCGGCAAAGAAACGGCATTTGGCTAAGCATGTTAGACTGATCATTTTCAGAGCAGCACTCTTGTTATGACAAGGAGTATTCAACTGTCAAGTTCCATGACAAAGTAGAAATTCAAGAAAGGTTTTTCTCTGCTACGCCGGCACCACCGATGGTACTTGATCGATTGGCTGATACATGGGAGTTGAATCTCGACTTGTGAGATCAACCATACTGCATGCGATCACCACTTAAGCAGAGGAGGGGCGGCCACCAGAGACTAGCTTCCGAGAAACCATGCTTGGCAAATTTGCCTGAAAGCTTCCACCTATTTCATGAAGGGTATGATGAGTAAGGTATTGACAAGCCAACCACAAAATATCAAGGGAAAGAAAACAAAGCAAGCTCCCTCCAGAGCTCAATAATTTACAATTAAATTCAAGTTACAAGCTACACTGAAACAACACTTCAATAATCATCGATGTTGGAATCCAGAAGATTTACCCCGCCCCGCACCCCAACAGAAGTGGCATTTGCAGTTGGAAAATGAGCTGATGATATTTCGCTAGGATAGCAATTTCTGGTCCTAAATGCAAGCCAGTTAGTTACTCCTTGTCATCTTAGAAAACCTGAGAAAATCGTACAGTTTTTTTATACCATGCTGCAAGTGATTTATCGAATATAATGAATCCCATTGCTCCAGCATTGGATCAGATGTTATATATATTCCCATTCAGACTCCTCTCTTCTTTTTGGTTTTCTAAAAAAATTAATGTAGAAGGGTGGAATAAAGTAAGAAAAGCCTTTGCGTTGCATAATAAAATCATTTCCAGAATACACTATAATTTTATTAACATTTGGCTGTAACGAAGAAGACAACCTGTTCTCCGGAGAATTACATTATAAGCAATGCATGTATAAAAAATCCTTCCAGAGAAAGTGAGAATTCTGACTCATTGGTGGTGGCAACGAAAAATGTTAGCGAATGATTTTACCTTCTTTGAAGAATAAAACAGTAGCCGATTAGCAATTGCAACTAACCTGAAGCAACAACTATAAACGATCCAATTGCCCCTACAAATGCTTCCAGTCTGCTGCCTCGTAGATGAAGAAGAGCCACTTGTTAATACTTCGTTTGTGATAGTTCTTGGCACCGTTTTGTGGCTGCAACAACAGCACCCATCAGAGTACCACGGAATGCACCCCTCTCCAATTCCTGAATCCCAGCTATAGTGGTCCCTGCAGGAGATGCAACTGCATCTTTCAGCTGACCAGGATGTTTCCTCGTGTTGTTAACCATGGCTGCAGCACCTAGAACCTACAAACAGAAAGTTCATGGACTACATGTTATGGCAAGTTGGCTACCCGTGTTCATATAAAAAAAGCAACTCCCTCGGCTCACGCAATGATATGATGAGAACTCATAATGTGGTCTTGTGAATGCCAAAAACTGAATGTGTGTATGTATATGTATATATACATCTGTATGTATGTATGTATTCTGCACACATGAGAGCTTTTTCTGGGGAGAAAAAATGAAAATTTTGAATGATTTTCCTTCTGAGCATGACCAAATAAATGATTTCTAGCACCATGGTTTTAGGTGCCTATCCATGTGAGGCCAGTGCCATTCTGGGCACATGGTAAATATTTACTGTTTCAGGGCATTTATCACAAATGGGGAGCAAAAAATTTGTTGGTTTGGTGTTCTATAGTTCAATTTTAGAATTAAAGGGATAACGGGACAAATTTCACTTTAATTTGGGTTAAATTAAACTTAGCTTATAACCACACATATCTTGCACTTTCTATCAAAATTATTTGTTTTATAGAGCACTCTGCAAGATTTAGACCACTAAAATGGGACTATAAATCTATATTTATAATAAAATTTAGGTTAGACCATAAAAAATTAATCCCTGAATTTATTTTCACAGATGATGTTCAATAAATATGGAAAATTGATAACCTAAGAGCCAAAGCCATAAACATTCTCGCAAGTTGGTTTACATGTACAACTCAACTCATCTAAGCCTTTTTCCAACTATATGAGGTCGGCTACATGAATCTGTTTCCTTCCCTCTGCTCTATTCAAGACTAAGTCGACATTCAAGCAAGTTGGTTTACATGTGCAAATGTAAAATTCAAGTTACTTGCTCTCTTACGATATGCACCTCAGAGGCTGAGCCTACTAGAAAACCATTAATAGAACAAATATAACTAGAACTGAGGCATGTGCCACACATGTAGCTTAACTTGCAGATGAGTGTAAGGGTTTTAATAATATTTAATTTAAGAAGGTTATTATACTTACTGTCTGAGAAGCAAGACCAAGAGCAAGATCTCGAGGAAGACCAGCAGCCACCCCACCATCAGCCAGGGCCTCTATTGCTAAATAAACATAAGCAGGGCCACTACCACTGGAATTTGCAGTTATATAACATTACATAAGACATTATTCTTGGAAAAGTAAAAAAAGTTCAAGGATGTTATATGGTACCTAGTCTCTAAGTATGTTTAACTGAAAAAAGAAGGATGCTAGCCAGTATAACATATCAAATATGCATCTTCCAGGTTGGCAATTTATGAGACAATTATAACATACCTCAAGCCAGTTACAGCATCAAAATATTTTTCATCAGCTGTCCATATCCTTCCAATCGCGCTGAACAAACCGGTCACACGTTCTCCATCTTTCTTAGTTGCCATCTCACCCATACACATGACTAAATAAACACAGGGATATCAGGAGTTACAGAATGCCAGTTTACACAAAAGGTTTATGTGAAGTAACAAAATGTTGGATTCACCTGTTTCAGTTGGAAGGTTCTAGCAAAAATTTAACAGACAACTATTCAATGTGCAATCATAATGTCAATTTTTGTCACAGGTCTGTTACATAAATATTATATTATTGGAATTCCCCTACACCAACATACATGTGGGTGTGTCTTCCTCTTCCATAGACTCAACGCAAATGACTTGCTGCACTTTGATTTATAAAGTGGTTTTATATTGATCATTATACAACACATTAAGTGCATTCTGCACATGAATTAGGAAAAAATAATATAAAGGCAGCCCAATCTTGCTGCTTAACAAGCATACAAGAATTTGGAGAAACACTATAAATACTATTAAGGGCCATCTGCAAGCCACAAAGCTTGGTGTCTAGGAAAGCCCCTAAGTGGTTCAATTACACCAAGCTAGTAACTTATAAGCATATACACAAATGAATCTCTCGTCTCCTTTGCACCCTTTTTAGTTTTAGACAGAACCTGTTAACTACCACGAGACATACTTGAGTTCCAATTGATCAGGACGTAATCATTCTCTGAGTTTGCAATCAAATGAAATATTTAGCTACTAAACAAAGTATCAGAGCTTGATTATATAAATTACACAAATAAAACAGTTATAATGAAATGCCTCTTGATTTGTTGAAGCAGATACACCGATCTGTGCAGCTTTCAGGGCCACACCACATGAAGTGGCCGTTCTAAGACAAAACTAGATCCTCAGGCATGTCTAGTAAGCCAGCCAGGACGGATTACAAACATCATCATAAAGAATATTGCATTGTCAGTAATAAAAGAAAATGAAAAGCATGAAGTAGTCAAATATCACCTGATGCTGCCACACCAACAGCAGCAGCAGTATTGGGCATCACCCTTATTACTCGACGCTGGCCTGACCACTCCTTTAAAACAATTTAAGCAGATATGGCAAGTTAGCTACAATAGCAGATACGTGAATTCCATGTTCTAGAAGGGATAATAATGAGAAAAAACTGCATGCATAAATATTGTAAGCATTAAGAAATGTGCGAAGAAGAAAGGAGCAGCTGGGCAAAGCAGATTCCAAGTTTCAGAAAAACTGATGCGCCAAGAAGACTGCAGAAATAGATGATCAACTAAAATGTATAGAAAAAATTCAAAAATCAAATTACAGGTACCTTAGTTGATAATTGTTGATGTTAGGCATTTGTAAAACATTATGACAATTTACCGATATCCCATGCCTTACCCATTACATGTCTCAAAAAAAAAAAAAATAGAAAAAAGAAAAACGTCTCATTTGTATCAAGAATCAATGTATTTTTCACTTTTAGTTTTCTCCTAATTAGTGCCAATATGAAATATAAAGCAATCATATAAATAGGTGTTCAAAGAAGTTACAATGAATATATAACAAGAGAAAGGTACTACTTGAGTTATATTCCACATATTGAGGGTGCTGAATCAGTCAGGCACATCTACCTCAAGTCTCTAAAAGTCAGTCTTCAAACAAAAGATGGCAAATAGGGAAGACTAATCAAACACTCAGAACCAGAAAGCAGTAGAAGGGCAATGAGATCATGGAACAACAAAAACAATAACTCTAGAATCTATTGGATCAGGATCATAGCAGGATTATAGGGCATGGGACATTACAAAAATAAAGGCAACAGAAGTGATGAGAGATTCTCAAAATTAGGTTTATAGAAATATAAGTATTGGAATACAATAAAAGCATGGGGAGTTAGGGAATAAGCTAGTTATTCTCATATATAGATCTTTCTGATGCTATTTTTTAGGCTAGAGTGTGTTGTATGAAGTGACAACAATAATTACTCTAAGCACAAATATTTTAAAAAGGAAATTAGCTTTGCATTGTTTGAACTTAGCCCAGTCATAAAAGCAAAATCCTCAAGCTCAGAAGACAATCTAGCTAAAGTTGTTCAAGCTTGGGTCTTGTGCCATGTAAATTAGAAATCTCCAGCCAAGCCCAAGCTTCTATTCATTTCTGTGTGACAGCAACAGCAAGCTGAGTGCAAAAGTGGAGTTGAGCTTCACTCATTAACCAAATGAACAGGTTTGTTATCAAATAGAACTCAAGGTTCACAAGAACTGGTTTATTTGTAGCAGTTAGCCTTGACTAATTTGAGCAAAAGAACACAAATCTTATCCCATAAATCTGCAATCAGCAGGAATCATCATTAAAAAATGCAAAACACTTTTCATCTTGGGCCTCTTCACAACTATGGATGTTACTTGTTAGTGTTTCACCTTGCAAGACCAAATATTCATATTGGTGATACACGGATGAATATTCACGCAAACCTTTGCCACAGTTTGATTTTGTTAGAATCTTCAGCTTGTAAATGTTCCCATCTACAAAATCCTTGTCATATATTCTCATAGGAGATTTCCTCATTTTCTTGAGTGACAAGCTAAACATTTCTCCTACTCTACCATTGAGGTCTTCCTTAGAGCAAAGCATGGTCATTACACCTAGATAAGATCAGCAAGTTTGAATAAATATGCAATTTAACTAGAGCAAACTATGTGGTTTTTCAAAAAAACTACTGCAATTAAACCAATTTCTAAATATTATTTTCCATCGAGCCAACATTAAAAGGGCATAATCACAATATAGACCTCACAATTTTATTATGCCCTAACCAGTACAAGATTAGAAGAGAAATAGGGTTGAGGAATAGTCTGTTCTGCCTTCTCTCATCCAGGCAGCTAGCAGCTACCATCCCTTCTCTCTATTGAATCTTTGACAGCCTAATGCCAAGGCCACTGATCTCTCTCTCTCTCTCTCTCTCTCTCTCTGCGTGCACGCATGTGTGTAAGAGAGACAGAGAGAGTACCAGAATGACTACCTGTCACGCCCCAGACCCTATATTGGATCCAGGGGTGGCAACCCGCCGCATGCCTGGCATGCAAGGCGTTCCGAAATATAACATTTAATACCAGAAGTGGTAATAACTATATATCGTCCAATTTAAATGGTTCATAATACAAATCATAATCATAGGTTTTAGGCTACATGCCCATCATACATAAGTCACTGGGGTGACAACAAAATGTTGGATCTTAGTTTCCTCTGAATGAAGCTCCAACTACCCCATATCCCATTCTTCAGTTCTGTGGCTCTGAAAAACATTGTAAGATTTATATGAGCTTACACTCAATAAGTAAGCCTACTATTAAATAATCATTTCGTCAAAATATTATCAAACCATATTTCCATGTATAAAACTTCCAATTTCAAATACATTCATCATGTTATCAAAACATGTATATCATCAGCTCAAATAATTTTGAAAGCTTAATTATACAATAAATACTGAAATATGCAATGTAAGCAAATCCACTGTATTCATATAATTATTATTTCCTTATGTGTCCCACGGCCCTACAACACCCATCTGGTGTATCACTCTTTAATGTTCCCTAAGAGAAAGGGTCCTGGTACCAGCGTTATGCCATATATCATAATCAATCACAACACATCCTCTAGATGTGTGTGCGTTATGCAATATATCAATCACATCACATCCTCTAGATGTGTGTCCTCCACATATCTCCCCCTGTAGAGGTGGGTCTCGTATCTCTCGGCATTTCACATCATATGAGAACCGCGGCGACACATATCATCATCATATTTGCATATAGTACATCATGCATCATCATGAGCATAAGCTCCTCATATCATATATACAGTGGTTTGTACATTCATAGCATAAAATACATCAATAATACCAGTATATTTTTGCAAAGCCAAAATAATCACATCATTCAATTTTTGCACATTTATAATCCATTACTTTGCAAAATATCAGTAATCACATATATTATAGCAGATTCCCAATTGTATAACAAAATTCCATTTTGTCTCATTTTTTTTTCTTCGAAATAATGTAATATATCCATAATTTTATATTTAAATAAATTATAAAAATTATAATAAATGGCTTACTTACCTCAGTACGCTAATTCCAAATTGTAAATCAGCTATGTGGACATCCGGTTACCTACAGCATTAATTTCCACGATTAAATCTCAAAAATTGGAACAATGCAGCATTCCCTTAAGGTCTACCCAGTCTAATCCTGGGCCCAACTTTGGGCTCGAATATCTCTCAATGTATAAGCCTGAATGGGGAAATAAAAATATCCCGAGAAACTAGAATCAATGCTGAATCGGGACATATTTTTATTTCTCCATTTCCGGCCCAATACGGGGCCCAAATCGCAGCCCCAAAACAGCTCATGACCCCAATAGGGCCCAACGTGGGACGGCCCAAGCCGGCCCACGTCTTCTTCTTCTCCCCCGCCTCCTCCCCTGTTTCGCCCGAAACAGGGGAGGCCGTGCCGGCGGCCAGGGCCGCCGCCGGCCCAATTCGGGGTGGCCCGGCCATCGGCGGCCGGGCCAGAGCCGGCCGCGGCGACAGCCGGCTCCCTCTCTCTCTCTTTCTCCCTCAATTTCTCTCTCTCTCTCTCGCTCGATCCACGGCACGCGACTCGTGCCGGTGGCACGGCCGGCCACCGTGGCCGGCCGGATCCTCACCGGACGGTCGCCCGCCGCCGGTGAGGCCTCCTGGCTGACGCCCAGGCCCGGCGAGGCTTCGGGCACTCCGCCGGGCCCGAACCAAGCCGTGAACCGGCTTGGTTCTCCCTCAATCTCCCTGTCTCTCTCTCTTGATCTCTCTGCAACTCTCTCCCTCTCTCCCTTACCTAGGGCTGGCCGGTGGGGGAGAGTTCATGGAGGAGGAGGGGCGTCCCCCCCCCTCCTTATATAGCGGCAAGGGGAGGGTTATCCCTCCCCTGTACCACGTGTGAAGGGGGCGCGTCAGCGCCCCCTTCCTTGACTAGCTGCGGCAAGGTTGCCGCAGCCGTCAAGAATGGCGGAGGAAGGGGCGGCGCCCCCCTTCCTCCGTCAACAATGGCGGATCCTCACCACGTGAGGATCCGCCATGGGAACAGGGCATCACATTCTTCCCTCCTTATAAAAATTTCGGCCTCGAAATTGGTGTATCACATATAACATTTAAAATCCAAAGCTTTATCATATGATTAATCTTCTTTACATATGTTAAGTTACAAACAATTGAGGATATTTTTCTTTAATTTCTTCCTCAAGCTCCCAAGTAGCTTCCCTCTCAGAATGGTTACTCCATTGAACCTTGACATAAGGAATACTACGCCGTCTTAAAACTTGATCCTTGCGGTCCACAATACGCACAGGATGCTCCTCATATGTTAGATCCTTCCTTAACTGCATGGGCTCAAACTGTATCACATGGCTGGGGTCAGAAATGTACTTTCTCAACATAGATACATGAAATACATTGTGTACCCCAGAGAGTGCCGGAGGTAATGCCAAGCTATAAGCTACCTCCCCTACTTTGCTTAGAATTTCAAATGGTCCAATGTATCGTGGACTCAATTTACCTCTAATCCCAAATCTCATCACATTTTTGGTTGGTGATATCTTCAAGAAGACATGATCTCCAATTTGAAATTCTAGCTCCCTTCTTCTCACATCAGCATAGCTCTTCTGTCGGCTCTGAGCTGTGCGGAGTCGTCCCTTGATCAGTTGTATCTTTTCTACTGTCTGTCGAATCAGCTCAGGGCCCAACAATTTTCTCTCCCCCACATCATCCCAACATAAGGAAGATCTGCATTTTCTACCATACAAGGCCTCAAATGGAGCCATCTGGATACTGGCCTGGTAGCTATTATTGTAAGCAAATTCCACCAAAGATAAGTGGTTGTCCCAAGCACCACCCAGGTCCATCACACAGGCTCGCAACATGTCCTCCAGGGTCTGTATGGTTCTCTCAGACTGCCCATCTGTCTGGGGATGGAAGGCTGTGCTGAAGTTCAATTTGGTCCCTAGAGCTCTATGAAGACTCTTCCAGAATTGGGACACAAACCTAGTATCCCTATCTGATACAATAGATACGGGAATACCATGAAGCTTTACAATTTGCTCAATATACATGTTGGCCAATCTCTCACTGGAGATCCCAACTCTGAATGGCAGGAAATGGGCTGACTTCGTTAATCTGTCTACAATGACCCATACCGCATCATTGTTCCGAGGGGTCTTAGGCAGACCAGTCACGAAGTCCTATAGTGATCTTCTCCCATTTCCATTGTGGAATCATTAGAGATTGAAGGGGTCCCGCAGGCCTTTGATGCTCAGCCTTCACTTGCTAACATACCAAACACTTGGCTACGTATTGAGCAATCTCGCTCTTCATTCCTTTCCACCAAAAGTTTTCCTTTAGGTCTTTGTACATCTTGGTACCTCCGGGGTGCACCGTGTAAGGAGAATAGTGGGCCTCCTTCAAAATCTCTGCTCTTAGTTCCACCATATTTGGCACACAGAGCCTGCCATCAAATCTCAGGGATCCATCCTCCATTATAGCAAATTCATTTTGAATCCCTGACTTCACTGCTTCTTTAATCTTTTGCAAGTCCAAGTCTTCTTTCTGGGAGGACTTGATCCTGTCTAATAGAGTTGGTTGGAGTACCAGTGTTGCTACAAGTCCATCGGACCGTTGTACTCGCAATCCAACCTCCAGCTTCTCAAGATCCTCCGGATGTGAGGCTGAGAGGTGATCATAGAAGCTAACTCCGAGGAGGATTTCCTACTCAGAGCATCAGCTACCACATTGGCCTTCCCTGGATGATAGTGCAGGTTCAGGTCATAATCTTTTAGTAGCTCCATCCACCTCCTTTGTCTTAAGTTTAACTCCTTCTGAGTGAAGATGTACTTCAGACTTTTGTGGTCTGTGTACACATCACATGCCTCTCCATACAGATAATGCCGCCAGATCTTTAAGGCAAAAATCACAGCAGCCAACTCCAGGTCATGAGTAGGATAATTTTGCTCGTATGGCTTTAGCTGTCTGGAGGCATAAGCTATCACCTTCTCATTTTGCATCAGAACACATCCCAATCCCTTCCGAGAAGCATCCGTGTATAGAGTGAATCCTCCAGATCCTGACGGAAGGGTAAGGACGGGGGCTGACACTAGGCGTTGTTTCAGCTCCTGGAAACTTCTCTCACACTCCTCAGTCCAGTCAAACTTCGCTTGCTTTTGGGTCAAGCGAGTCAGGGGTAGAGCAATGCGAGAAAAGCCCTCCACAAATCTGCGATAATATCCTGCCAGCCCTACGAAGCTTCTGACTTCAGATACATTGGAAGGTCGACTCCAATTTATGACCGCCTCAATCTTCTTTGGGTCCACAGTTATGCCATTTTTAGATATTACGTGACCCAAGAATGATACTTGGCTCAACCAGAAATCACATTTCTGCAACTTGGCATAAAGCTTTTTCTCTCGAAGGGTTTGCAGAACAATCCTCAGGTGGTCCATATGTTCCTCCTGGCTTTTTGAATACACCAGGATGTCATCAATGAACACCACCACAAACTGGTCTAAGTATGGCTTAAAGATTCTGTTCATCAAGTCCATGAATGCTGCCGGGGCATTGGTTAACCCAAACGGCATCACCAAGAACTCGTAGTGGCCATACCTAGTCCTGAATGCTGTCTTAGGCACATCTCCAGCCTGGACCTTGAGTTGATGGTATCCTGACCGAAGGTCAATCTTTGAGAATACCCGAGCTCCTTGGAGTTGATCAAACAGATCATCGATCCTTGGCAAGGGATACTTGTTCCGCACTGTTACCTTATTGATTTCTCGGTAATCAATGCAGAGCCGAAGACTCCCATCCTTCTTTTTGACAAATAACACTGGAGCACCCCAAGGAGAGACACTCGGTCTGATAAATCCCCGGTCTAGGAGCTCTTGCAATTGGTTCTTCAACTCTTTTAGTTCAGCTGGGGCCATACGATAAGGGGCCTTGGATATAGGTCCAGTGCCAGGGACCAAATCAATGGTGAACTCCACTTCCCGGTCTGGAGGCAATTCGGTCAAATCATCCGGGAAGACGTCAGGAAACTCCATAGCCACTGGAATATCCTCCAATTTCACCTCTTCCTGCTGAAGGTCCTTGACCACAGCAAGAAACCCTTGGCCACCCTTCATCAAGTATTTGGCAGCCCGCAGTGCTGATACAAACACTGAAGCCAGGTGTTCCTGGCTTCCAGTAAAACTGAATTCAGGCTGATTAGGGATTTTGAAGATCACCATTTTCCTGAAACAGTCCACCGAAGCATGATAGGAGGCCAACCAGTCCATCCCAAGGATAACATCAAAGGACTTTAGTGGAAGGACGATTAGATCAGCCTCCAGCCTCTTGTCGCCCACGTTGATCTGGCAGGATCTGCATACAGACTCCACCCTCATAACATCTCCATTTGGGAATGCAATGAGCAACTCTTGCTCTAGGGGAACGGGTGTCAACGATGCATTATTGGCAAGATAAACATCAGATATAAACGAATGTGTGGCACCCGGATCTACTAAAGTCTGAGCATAAGTGTTGCCTACTTTAATTGTCCCTGATCACAAAGTTTAGTTGTCTTAGATGTCATATAGCGGATCCTATTTATCCTTCATGATTAATGCATTATACCGCATATGAACCAAATAATCTTAAGGGGTACCTAGGTAATAGGCATACCTGCCACAACGGAGTTAGAAGCGGCAGCATCCTGTTGGGTGAGGGTGAAGACCCTTCCCTGGGTCCTCGGCTGCTGCGGCTGGTTCATCCCAAGATTTGGAGAAGACAGCTGCTCCCTCCGAAGGGGACAAGTGGCCATCTTGTGATCCACTTTCCCACATATGAAGCAGGCACCTCTCGGCCCACGGCACTGCCTGCCCGGGTGGAAGTTCCCGCAGTGAGGGCAACGGGTCTCCTTACCCTTCGGTCCGGTGGGGGGCTGATATGTATCTTTCTTCTTAGCCTGCCCCGAAGACTGGCCCGAAGGAGACCCCTTCCTCTTCCTCTTTAGCTCCCACTCCTTCTGGTTCCTATTCACGTCTCTTTCGATCACCAGGGCTTTACTCACCACAGCACTATATGTGGAGAGTTCAAATGCATTGACTGCTTGCCTCAGTTTGGGTCGCAGTCCTTCAGTAAACCTGGTGATCTTGGCTCTCTCAGTGGTCACTATTTCCGGAGCAAACCGAGCTAGCCTAGTGAACTCGGCTTCGTACTGGGCCACAGAGAGATTCTTTTGTTCCAGCTCTAGAAACTCAGACTCCATCTGTCTTTGCACACTACTAGGAAAGTATTTGTTGAAAAAGGCCTCCTTGAACTCCCTCCAGGAAACGGCTTGTCCACCCAATCGCTGCTCCATATGCAACCACCAATCATATGCCTCCCCTTGAAGGAGATAGGTGGCAAATCTAATCCGCTCCTCCTCATGGCTACCATGGGCCATGAAGGCCTTCTCCATCTCCCTCATCCATCCCTCAGCGTCGGCGGGATTGGTAGATCCAGAGAATGGAGCAGGGGCTAAGCTCTTAAACTCAGCAAAGCTACGACCCCCTCCTTGCCAGGGTTGCGGCGGAGCGGGCTGGACTGGTGGTTCAGGTTCGACTCGCGGGTTTTGCTGAGTAGGAGGGCCGGGCTGAGCAGGCACCACTTGTTGGATTTGCTGCTGCATAGCCTGCACCATTTCCACAAGGGCCTGAAGTATCTCAGTCTAGTGTTGTTGTTGGCCATTCCCAGCCGCATTGATGGAACCAGAGCCTCCAGAAGTTTGCTGGCCTCCCTGCTGGCCAGAGTCACCAGCCTGGGAACCTCCAACTTGTCGCATACTTCTGGTGTGACGAGGCATGACTATTCCCTGTCAAGTTTGGTTCCAATCAATATCTTTACAAACCCTTAAGTTTTCAAAATATATTTATTAGAAAAATTTTATATCTTCTTAGAGTTGTTACCCTCCCAGTGTCATCCTACTGTTTTGTTTAGTGTCATCCTATGTTTGTCCCTAAGGTCAAACCTAGGCTCTGATACCACATTAGCTGTCATGCCCCAGACCCTATATTGGATCCAGGGGTGGCAACCCGCCGCATGCCTGGCATGCAAGGCGTTCCGAAATATAACATTTAATACCAGAAGTGGTAATAACTATATATCGTCCAATTTAAATGGTTCATAATACAAATCATAATCATAGGTTTTAGGCTACATGCCCATCATACATAAGTCACTGGGGTGACAACAAAATGTTGGATCTTAGTTTCCTCTGAATGAAGCTCCAACTACCCCATATCCCATTCTTCAGTTCTGTGGCTCTGAAAAACATTGTAAGATTTATATGAGCTTACACTCAATAAGTAAGCCTACTATTAAATAATCATTTCGTCAAAATATTATCAAACCATATTTCCATGTATAAAACTTCCAATTTCAAATACATTCATCATGTTATCAAAACATGTATATCATCAGCTCAAATAATTTTGGAAGCTTAATTATACAATAAATACTGAAATATGCAATGTAAGCAAATCCACTGTATTCATATAATTATTATTTCCTTATGTGTCCCACGGCCCTACAACACCCATCTGGTGTATCACTCTTTAATGTCCCCTAAGAGAAAGGGTCCTGGTACCAGCGTTATGCCATATATCATAATCAATCACAACACATCCTCTAGATGTGTGTGCGTTATGCAATATATCAATCACATCACATCCTCTAGATGTGTGTCCTCCACATATCTCCCCCTGTAGAGGTGGGTCTCGTATCTCTCGGCATTTCACATCATATGAGAACCGCGGCGACACATATCATCATCATATTTGCATATAGTACATCATGCATCATCATGAGCATAAGCTCCTCATATCATATATACAGTGGTTTGTACATTCATAGCATAAAATACATCAATAATACCAGTATATTTTTGCAAAGCCAAAATAATCACATCATTCAATTTTTGCACATTTATAATCCATTACTTTGCAAAATATCAGTAATCACATATATTATAGCAGATTCTCAATTGTATAACAAAATTCCATTTTGTCTCATTTTTTTTTTTTCGAAATAATGTAATATATCCATAATTTTCATATTTAAATAAATTATGAAAATTATAATAAATGGCTTACTTACCTCAGTACGCTAATTCCAAATTGTAAATCAGCTATGTGGACATCCGATTACCTACAGCATTAATTTCCACGATTAAATCTCAAAAATTGGAACAATGCAGCATTCCCTTAAGGTCTACCCAGTCTAATCCTGGGCCCAACTTTGGGCTCGAATATCTCTCAATGTATAAGCCTGAATGGGGAAATAAAAATATCCCGAGAAACTAGAATCAATGCTGAATCGGGACATATTTTTATTTCTCCATTTCCGGCCCAATACGGGGCCCAAATCGTAGCCCCAAAACAGCTCATGACCCGGCCCAATAAGGCCCAACGTGGGACGGCCCAAGCCGGCCCACGTCTTCTTCTTCTCCCCCGCCTCCTCCCCTGTTTCGCCCGAAACAGGGGGAGGCCGTGCCGGCGGCCAGGGCCGCCGCCGGCCCAATTCGGGGTGGCCCGGCCGTCGGCGGCCGGGCCAGAGCCGGCCGCGGCGACGGCCGGCTCCCTCTCTCTCTCTTTCTCCCTCAATTTCTCTCTCTCTCTCTCGCTCGATCCACGGCACGCGACTCATGCCGGTGGCACGGCCGGCCACCGTGGCCGGCCGGATCCTCACCGGACGGTCGCCCGCCGCCGGTGAGGCCTCCTGGCCGACGCCCAGGCCCGGCGAGGCTTCGGGCACTCCGCCAGGCCCGAACCAAGCCGTGAACCGGCTTGGTTCTCCCTCAATCTCCCTGTCTCTCTCTCTTGATCTCTCTGCAACTCTCTCCCTCTCTCCCTTACCTAGGGCTGGCCGGTGGGGGAGAGTTCATGGAGGAGGGGCGTCCCCCCCCCTCCTTATATAGCGGCAAGGGGAGGGTTATCCCTCCCCTGTACCACGTGTGAAGGGGGCGCGTCGGCGCCCCCTTCCTTGACTAGCTGCGGCAAGGTTGCCGCAGCCGTCAAGAATGGCGGAGGAAGGGGCGGCGCCCCCCTTCCTCCGTCAACAATGGCGGATCCTCACCACGTGAGGATCCGCCATGGGAACAGGGCATCACACTACCCCCTTGTACCTTGTCTCTAGCCAAATCATGCCCATTTCCACCTAAAACTATGGCCCCTACCTGTTCTCACCCCTTGCTTTAAGATCTGAGTTCCATTTCCATCCCTATCTTTGGCCCCGGAGCATGCATGCCTACCATCACCAACCTCTATGGGCCCAAACCCATCATTCTCCCGTCTCCACTCCCGTCCTAAGCTCAATGGTCCTCACAACTTGTCACTTTGACCAATTAGTCATCTAGTTATTTATTTATTTCTTCACATTTCGCAAAATCTTTTGAATCATGCTTTCTATCATGAATAAGAAGAAGAAGATGAAGAAGAATACGCCAATTTGATCATTTAATTAAGAATCCTCTAATAACATAATTTTATAACTAATCTATTAATCTATTTCTAGAAAAATAATGTTTTTTTTCAGAAATGCATGATTTTGTCATTTAATTGATGAAGAATTTCCAATTAATTCAAAATTTTAACTTTGTAATATTTAAAATATATCTTAAGTCCAATGGGTTGACCGGTGGTTGAATCGATCATCCTGTGACCAAAGAAGTACTCCACCATGCAAGGGCCCATAACAAAACATACTAAATTTGGTTTCGTCTAGCCTCCAGCATGGGTTTTGCATTCAGTACAATTCCTTATTACAATAATTACTATAGTTCCATTCATGGTTTTCAGCACTGGTCCATGATGATCTGTACTAAGTGTATCATACTTGTTATGCCCCCCATACAAAGTGTTGGTATCAAGAATCAGACTGAACCAACATTATACCAGTTGGCAATTAGTATTGGTATTGTGACTTATCGGAACCGGTACTAAAAACCTTGGTGCATTCAAATGTTAGCAAGTTATATTTTTATCAGCAGCAAGGTACAAGATTAATTGATGATTCATTTGATAATTCAATTTAACCACTCTAACATCTTTATCACTAGCTTCATCTAAGAGCAACATCTTATTTTCTAAGCATCATGAAACCAAGGGAGTCTAAGTTTAAATCTTGTACTTTACAAGAAATATATTATTTGTCTACATATCATAAACATGCAACACAAGAAGGCCATAATTTGTTGTATTGGATGGGTTTTAGCTGCAATTCCGTAATCTATAGAGCAAAATGCAACCCTTTGCCACTTAATCTAACTCTATCAATACAACATAAGTTGTACGTGATTTACAAGGCAAAAGTTTATATTCTTTGAAGTTTCATACTAAATCCACACTGTAGTTGCAAACTATTAAGTCTATCTCACAAAAAAAAGCCCAAAAAAAAATTCAAATCATTGTACTACAACTCTTTAAAAGGAGTAGACAAGGACAACCATAGAACATGAAGCAAAGAAGATTAGATCATACAAAAATGAATTGTTCTACTTTAGGGAGAATTATATAGGACAATGAAGATTGCATTCTATGCAAACCTGCAGATCTTTTAACTTGATTCCTGCAGCAACAGACACTAGGACTTTCTCGTCTGAGAAAAAAGGTTTCAGCTCCAAAAGCACCTTTTTAACTGTATATATACACCACCTTATCAACTCAAAACATGTAATGGGGATTACATGAAACATTCAGATAAAAAAATAGAAAATAGAAAAGAGGACATCTTCCATGTTTTTTTGATTGAACATTGCAGAATTGATAGCTGAACAAGACATAAGTATCCAGGCAATACAGAAGCAAGTTAGGTACCAGTTATAGGGTATGCTGTGAACCCATATTGGTTAAATCAGAGTGGTCAAGGACAGTACATGCAAAGGACAAGAAACCATGTCTTCGATTATGTCCTTGCGTCTCTATATCTATGTCTCAAAATATGATTTAATTAAGGTTCGAAATAGCATGGTTGATTAGTTACTGAGAGCATGAAAATGATAAATTTAATGACCCACGCTTTTCAAAATAATAAATGGCAGAGGTGTTAAACTTCAATTTAATGGTCCCAGAACTTTTGTTTGATGTGTGGACGTTTCAATTCTATCAGACATTTGTGTTTGTAGTTATAAGCAAAGTTTTCAGTATCTGTTTCGATATCCATACCAATACACAACTTGTACAGTGTCAGTATTGTCCGGCTCTTGGTGCTAGCACTTGGTAAAGGGGCATACCAAGTATCAGTTACCTGCCACTACACATCAATACACCATTATGTACCAATACACTCCTGTACCAAAAACCATGGTTATGAGCATAGGATTCTTAACAGACATCAGTCCTCTAGGAGCTTCAGACTTTCATGGAAAGGTTTCAGTACTAAACATTTCATTCACAATCCTTATATCGACACAAATTATTGGTTAAGCCTATAACCACCCCCAAGAAGTTGTAAAAGATCCACTTTTCTGACTTCTTGTGTATGTCTTGAAGGCAGATCCATAACTACTAGGTTAGGTCTATGGAATGACACCGAAGGGGCCAGCATGCACATACATTCCAATGCATATATACTCCGGAAGCTATTTTTCAACCCTCTCCTTGAAGCTTTAAGCTTGTAAGTCTTGTGACAGACAGGCAGAGTCAACAATTAGATACATATTAAAATTAACAGCACTAGACCTTGAATGTAAGGACCCAATACACCCGTTCACTATTACCTACCATTCCCACTTGTTCATCGTGTGACAATTTTTCTTATTAAGAATGTGATATTGCCCCTGGGATTCCAATGTATAATCTGAGGAATATTTCAAAGACATAACAAATACTGAAGTAATGGCCCTGACAGTGTGTGATTCCCATTTGATACTAATAAAATCCAAGGCAGGAGGTTCTTTTTTGCACGGGTGTGACTTTGTATGATGAATAAACAAAGTAAATCAAATATTTTACATGACCATGAGAAACACAAGTTCAACCACTTCATAGTTGTTTAGGCAATTGTAGAACTTTGAAATTTTCACTGGGCACAAGACTTAGGCACCTTTATTTCAATGCTCATGCCCATAAAAGTTAACTAGTCACCTAACTCTTGATGTTAAATAAAGTTATCATATCCTAGGTGGAAGACCTGAATGTTGATCAATTAATGCAAGATATCTCATACAATCATTATAATTCAGCGAAGACAGCCATGATTTTAATCATTATCATTATAATTTACAAAGTTGAAAATTTAATTCAAGCTGATTTTAAAATTTAACTTTTGAATTCATCCAAGCAGTTTGAACATTATAACTAAATCCTTTGCAACATAATGCTTTCACATTCATAAAGGAAAATATCCAAGCCTAGATATCAACACATTTGGTAATATTAGTGCAAAAGGCTTTCAACAAGTAGCTTTGTCTTTTACAATGCCTGCATAATGAAGCAAGACTCTGTTGTACAGGTTATGCAATAGAAACATACCAACTTGAGGTTTCACAGAGAGAATAATGATGTCGCTGTCATCGACTACCTGCTTATAAGAAACAGTATATGCATTAGAGGATTGGGTATAACTGCAGCAAAGAATAAACCATTATATTACAGTTCAACTGAAACTAATAAACATGAATTTTGTCATATATTCCAATTTTATAAATGTAAAATAAGAAAAAGAATTCTTTTTGGCAAAAGAAAATGTTTTCTTTTTCCTTCTGAATGTGTCAAAACATCAAGCCATAAAGTCGACAGGGAATTATTAACAGAACGAAAGAAATATTGGTTGAATAATAATAATGGACGATTTAAAGCAATTAACACTATGACACATATGGTAATCAGGAGTACTTTACTTTCACCCAGTTGACAAAATCTGAAACTAAAAATTATCCCCGGAAAAAAAAGCATAAAATTGTATTCATTTTATTCTAACACAGTTTCAATCAAAAAAGAAGATTTCAAAACATATTCAACAACTGTCATCAGTTGTCATTCATAATTTTACTTTATGATTTTACAGATCATATGTAGGTTTGTAGGTTCTCAAAATGGTTCCTTGTAAGTAAGGAAAGTTAACATATTGGATCAGAGCATCAAGAATTGGTTGATGAAGATCACTTCATGCTATTCATGTTTCTATATTTTATGAAGAATATTGCTCACTGCAAGGTTTTAGAATTTAATAATGGCCCAAATGCTCAGATATAAAGTTCAAATATTTGATTTCATTCAAAAAATTGCCTCAAAATATAGAAAGTAACATAATAGAGTTTAAAAAAAACTAAAAAAACAAAAATTCACAACAGAAAGGCACCCTAAGCATTTCTAACACAATCTGCGTTAAACACAGGAATTCTAGAGTAAAAGTTCCAGAATAAGAGTGTCCATACCAAATGCTAACTTATTCAAAGAAAAAAAAAATACAGAGGAAAAAATTTAAAAACTAGAAGTTGGATTATTAAATTTAGTTAACCTGGCCTCGTTAGCTAACAAGATTGTCCCTCAGTCCAATTTTAGATCATGACACTGGACCAAAATATATTTTCTGTTAATAACAATCCTTAATTAAATGCACATAGTAATCATAGTGTGTAATTCTTGACGCACAACTAACATATGTAGAGCCTGGTATGGTACTCCAAAGCTTAAATCCCAGGGTGGAGGTTTGTAGGCTCCATAGGGTTAAGGCCCAGGTTGTTGGGTCTTGAGGGGGCTAGTCTATCATTGGGCTGGGTTTGGGCCCAAGGTGTGGATTGGTCCAAGGGAGTTTTTTAGGGTTTATTATCCATATAATAAGGCAGCGGTTCATGTGTGGTGTTGGTTTTATTTTGATGGCCGTCATGGGGACGGGTTATATATAGTCATGTAACGATGATGATTATAGAAGAATGAAAGAAACCCTTTTCTCCCTAGAATAAGCTATCCCTTCTCTTTCTCCTCCTCTCTTTCTCACATATAGATGCCCTAGGTTTCTAGGGTTTTATTGCTGCCATCTCTGCCCTAGCCATCTTCTTGGAGCCGCCTCTCTCAAAAAAGGAGAAGGAAGAAACCCTAGCAGCACCTTCTTCTTGGGCAACGTCTCTTGATTTTCTGGATCAGATCTGAAGGTTCACGTGAGGAAGAAGAGAGGCCATGACCCTCTCTTACAATCTTGGGGCGGAAGAAACCAAGGAAAATCCTAGTTGCTAATCAATTTGGGAAGATTACCAAGATCAAGATCCAAAATTCTGCTGCAGAAATTTCAGCAGGGATATCATCTCGCTTCCGCATCTCCACACGACTTGGGGCTGGTCGAATGCGTGCTATGCTCCAAGGGTAGAAAGAGGACGATCCACTCTTCATTTGGTATCAGAGCCTCGGTGATTTGGTGGAGAAAAGATTGGATCTTGGGCGTTTCTTGGTAAGATATCAAACCAGAAATTTCTGCAGCAAGTTTAATTTTCTGTTTTTGTTGTGTGCATTGTTTCTTGGTTGGATATGGCATCTAGTAGCTTTAAATTGGATTTTGAAAAGTATGTTGGCAAGGGGAACTTCACCCTATGGCAGCAAAGGGTGAAGGATTTATTGGTACAGCAAAGGATTTATAAGGTCTTGGTGAAACAAAGACCGGATAATGTAAGTCGTAAGGATTGGGAGGAGTTAGAGGAGATTGCATTTAGCACAATCAGGATGTGCTTGGCTGATCAAGTCTTGCCGGAGATTTGCACGCAGACCACGGCAAGGGGGCTATGGGAAACTTTAGAGAACACTTACATGGGAAAGAGTATGACAAACAAGTTGTGGTTGAAGAAACAGTTGTACAGCTTGAGAATGCCTGAGGAGGAGATCTTGTGGCCCATATTCAGAAATTCAATCAAGTGTGCTCAGAGGTGATGAACCTTGATGTGAAGATTGATGAAGAAGACAAGACCCTCATCTTGTTGTGTTCGCTACCCAGTTCCTATGATGGTCTGATTACAACCTTGGTGTATGGGAAGGAGACCCTGAATTATGAAGAGGTTGTGGGGGTGCTGAGATCAAACCAGCAAAGAGAAAAAATTCGCATGGAAACTCTAACACAGAGGTACTTGCTGTGAATGAGAGGCAAGGAAGACCCTGGGAAAAGGTTAAAGGCAAGTCCAAAGGCAGATCTAAGTCTCGGGGCAAGCAGAAAGCATGGAAGTGTTACAAGTGTCATCAGATTGGTCATCTGAAGAGAAATTGCCCACTTCTGAAGAATGAGAAGGGGAAGGGCATTTCCAAGGGAGGTTCAGCCAGCAATGGTGGTGCAAATTCATCTGAAGACAGTGAAGATGATGTACTAGTAGTTTCAGATGGGACCAAGAAGTGTGATAGTTGTTGGACACTTGACTCAGCATGTTCTCACCATTATACTTCGCATAGGGAGTGGTTTGCAACTTATGAAGAATCTGATGGAGGGAGTGTATGCCTTGGTGATAATCATCCTTGTAAGGTTGCTGGAGTTGGAAGCATAAGGGTGAGGATGTATGATGGGGTTATAAGGACTTTAACCAATGTCAAACATGTCCCGGAGTTGAAGAAGAATCTAATTTCTTTGGGCTACCTGGAGAAGCATGGGTATGCTTTTGGAAGCCAGCCGGGGAGTGGATGTTTGAGGATAACCAAGGGTGCATTAGTGGTGATGAAAGGGAGAAGGTTGGAAAATAATCTCTATCAGATGGAAGGCTCAGTGGCCATAGATGGTGCAGAGGTGCTAGCAGCGGCACAGGAGGAACAGTTGGTCTATAAACTGTGGCACTATCGAATGGGACACATGAGTGATAAAGGGCTTATAGAACTCAGCAAAAGAGGTCTGATTCCATCACTTAAGAAGGAGGATAATGACATCTGTGAGCCCTGTATTTATGGCAAACAACATAGGGTAAGATTTGCCAGCAGTTCCAAGCAGAGTGAAGGTATTCTGGAACTAGTTCACTCAGATGTATGGGGACCGGCCCCTGTGTCAGCCAGAGGTGGGGCTAAGTATTTTTTAACTTTCATTGATGACTACTCCAGGAAGGTATGGGTATATCTGATAAGAGAAAAATCAGAGGTATTTGCCCGGTTTAAAGCTTGGAGAGTTGGTGTTGAAAAGGAGACAGGAAAACCAGTGAAGTGTTTGAGATCTGACAATGGAGGGGAGTATACAAGCAATGAATTCAGAAGCTACTGTGAGGAAAATGGGATCCAACGCCATTACACAGTAAGGATGACTCCCCAGCAGAATGGTGTGGCAGAGAGGATGAATCGTACATTGACAGAGAAGGCTAGGTGTTTGAGGCTGCAGGCATCACTGCCCAAGGTCTTTTGGGGTGATGCAATTATGTTCTCTGGTTTTCTTGTTAACAGGTCCCCTAATAGAAAACTTGATGGAGGCATTCCAGAGGAGATCTGGAGTGGGAAGAAGGTGGAGCTTGGACACCTAAGGATTTTTGGTTGCCCAGCCTATGCACATGTGGAGGCAACTGAAAGGAGCAAGCTGGACCCAAAATCACAAAGGCTGATCTTCATCGGGTATCCACAGGGAGTTAAAGGCTATTTGCTATGGAGTTCAGATTCACAGAAGTGTATCATCAGTAGAGACATTATTTTTGATGAGAAGAGCATCTTGAAGAGGTCAGAGATTGCAGATGGAGCTGAAAAGGCTGAACAGGACAGCAGTGGACAGCATTGGCTGACAGGTGATGTACCTTCTACTTCTACTTCAAAACATGCTTCTTTTGAGGTGGAGTTTGGTATGAATGTTCCAATACATGTAAAGGATCAGCCACAAGAGCCATCAATCCAAAAGGAGGTGCAGGTGGAGTCACACACTTCAGCTTTGAGAGATGATCAAAGGGGTGTGGCACTACACAAGGCAAAGCGTACCATCATCAAACCTGCTCGGTATCGCATTGATGACATGATTTCCTATGCTCTAATCATTGCAAATGAAGATCCAGAGACCTTCCAAGAAGCCATGGAAAGTTCAGAAAGAGACTCATGGATGCAGGCCATGATGGAGGAGATGGAGTCCCTGGAAAAGAACAAGACATGGCAGCTAGTGGATCTACCTAGAGATGCTCGGGCCATTGGTTCAAAATGGGTGTTCACAAAGAAGGAGGCACCTTCAGAGCAAGGTGGAGTCAGATACAAAGCAAGGCTTGTTGCTAAGGGGTTCTCACAGAGAGAGGGAGTGGACTACACAGAGGTATTCTCTCCAGTGGTACGTCATGCTTCAATTCGTGTGTTGTTATCTCTCGTAGCACAACATGGTATGGAGTTGCAGCAGATGGACGTGAAGACGGCTTTCTTACATGGGAGTCTAGAGGAGAGGATATACATGAAGCAACCAGAGGGTTTCAAGGAATCTGGATTGGAAGAAAAAGTGTGTCTACTAAAGAAATCGCTCTATGGTTTGAAGCAGTCACCCCGTCAGTGGTACAAAAGGTTTGACACTTTTATTTTGGGCCTTGGATTTTCTAGATGTGAACATGATACTTGTGTCTATGTGAAAGATGTGGATGAGGATGATGCACTGTATCTCCTTCTGTATGTGGATGATATGCTCATTGCCAGCAGGAGTGTTGAAGCAGTGAATAGACTGAAATATGCATTATCAACAGAATTTGAAATGAAGGATTTGGGGTCAGCTAGGAAGATACTTGGGATGGAAATTTACAGAGATAGGACCAAGGGAATTCTACACTTGTCATTGGGTGGATATATTCACAAGGTGTTGGAGAGGTTTGGGATGGATAAGGCCAAACCAGTTGGAACACCTTTGGCTAGTCACATGTCTCTTTCTAAGTTACAGAACCCCCAGACAGATGAAGAGAAAGAGTACATGGAGAGAGTTCCATATGCCAGTGCCGTGGGCAGCATTATGTATGCTATGGTGTGTTGCAGGCCTGACATAGCATATGCAGTGAGCCAGGTGAGCAGATTCATGGCGAACCCAGGGAAGGAGCACTGGAAGGCACTCAAGTGGATTTTGAGGTACCTTCAGGGAACTCGTGGACTTGGTCTAATTTTTGGGCAGCAAGATGGATCCAAGGAGAAATCTAATATCCCAAGTAAGTCATTAGGTCCATTGGAAGGATTTGTGGATGCAAATTTTGCAGGTGATCTGGATACAAGAAGGTCTACCACAGGGTATGTGTTCAGCATGTATGGTGGATTAATTTCTTGGAGATCAACCCTTCAACCTATTACAGCTTTGTCTACAATAGAAGCTGAGTATATAGGGATTACAGAGGCTGCCAAGGAGGCTCTTTGGTTAAAGAGACTCATCATGGAAATGGGGGTGAAGCAGGGTACAGTATTGTTACACAGTGATAGTCAGAGTGCCCTGCAGTTGGCTCAGAACCCAATATATCATGCACACACAAAGCATATAGATGTGAGGTATCACAGGATCAGAGAATTGGTGGAAGAAGGTGAAGTGGAGTTGGTAAAAGTTCATACAAAGAAGAACCAGGCAGATGCACTTACGAAGACTCTTCCACGGGATAGCTTTCTCTCATATGTGACACTGATGGGTCTGAGGGAATGTGCAGATTTTTCAACAGCTTTGAAGCACCAAGGTGGAGATTGTAGAGCCTGGTGTGGTACTCCAAAGCTTAAATCCCAGGGTGGAGGTTTGTAGGCTCCATAGGGTTAAGGCCCAGGTTGTTGGGTCTTGAGGGGGCTAGTCTATCATTGGGCTGGGTTTGGGCCCAAGGTGTGGATTGGTCCAAGGGAGTTTTTTAGGGTTTATTATCCATATAATAAGGCACCGGTTCATGTGTGGTGTTGGTTTTATTTTGGTGGCCGTCATGGGGACGGGTTATATATAGTCATGTAACGATGATGATTATAGAAGAATGAAAGAAACCATTTTCTCCCTAGAATAAGCTATCCCTTCTCTTTCTCCTCCTCTCTTTCTCACATATAGATGCCCTAGGTTTCTAGGGTTTTATTGCTGTCATCTCTGCCCTAGCCATCTTCTTGGAGCCGCCTCTCTCAAAAAAGGAGAAGGAAGAAACCCTAGCAGCACCTTCTTCTTGGGCAACGTCTCTTGATTTTCTGGATCAGATCTGAAGGTTCACGTGAGGAAGAAGAGAGGCCACGACCCTCTCTTACAATCTTGGGGCGGAAGAAACCAAGGAAAATCCTAGTTGCTAATCAATCTGGGAAGATTACCAAGATCAAGATCCAAAATTCTGCTGCAGAAATTTCAGCAGGGATATCATCTCGCTTCCGCATCTCCACACGACTTGGGGCTGGTCGAATGCGTGCTATGCTCCAAGGGTAGAAAGAGGACGATCCACTCTTCAACATAAAAGGCACAAGAACTACTCAAATTTTGATGTGGCTAGTATGGCCACAAGGGCAATTTTGGCAAAACCAAAAGAAATTAGTGCGGCCCCAGCGTCTCCAAGCCTGCCGAGTCGGCCCCGACCATTCCTGATCGGCCCCGCTCGGCCCCGGCAGCTCCAAGCCGGCCGAGTCGGCCCCGACTATTCCTGGTCGGCCCCGCTCGGCCCCGGCAGCTCCACAACCGCCGAGTCGGCCCCGATCGTTCCTGGTCGATCCCGCTCGGTCCCGGCAGCTCCAAGCCCGCCGAGTCTGCCCCGACCATTCCTGGTCGGCCTCGCTCGGCCCCGGCATCTCCAAGCCTGCCGAGTCGGTCCCGACCATTCCTGGTCGGCTCCGGCAGCTCCAAGCCGGCCGAGTCGGCCCCGACCATTCCTGGTCGGCCCTGTTCGGTCCTAGCAGCTCCACAACCTTCGAGTCGGCCCCGACTGTTCCTAGTCGGCCCCACTCGGCCCCGGCAGCCCCAAGCCCGCCGAGTCGGCCCCGGCATCTCCAAGCCCACCGAGTCGGCCCCGACCATTCCTGGTCGGCCCCGCTCGACCTCGGCAGCTCCAAGCCCACCGAGTCGGCTTCGACCATTCCTGGTCGGCCCTGCTCGGCCCCGGCAGCTCCACGACCGTCGAATCGGCCTCAACTGTTCCTGGTCGGCCCAACTCGGCCCCGACAGCTCCACGACCGCCGAGTCGGCCCCGACCATTCCTGGTCGGCCCCGCTCGGCCCCGGCATCTCCAAGCCCGCCGGGTCGGCTCCGACCGTTCCTGGTCAGCCCCGCTCGGTCCAGGCAGCTTCAAGCCCACCGGGTCGGCCCCGACCCTCCTCGGTCGGCCCCGCCCCGGCGCCTCCTGGTCGATGGAATTGGCCCCGACCATCCCTGGTCGGCCCAGCTCAGCCTCGGCGCCCTTAGGAGAGTCAGGGCGCCCCCGCTTCCTCCAAGTCACCCCCAGTACGGCCCTGGTGGTTCAGGACGCCACCTTTCTGACCCGCGTCGCCTGGCAACGCCAGATCCAACTACCCACTAGCCATACTGCTGATGGGACCGGACCAAACTACCCGATAGCCCCACGGCTGATGGGACATAGCCCATCAACCGCCGTTTTTCCCCTCTCCGATGGGACAGGACCCACCAACCGCCCAAATTCACGTAACCCCCCCCCCCAAGAATTTTGCGGACATTCCTTTTCACGGAATCCCACGTGGTCATGCAAGTGTCAACCCCCTATAAAAAGGTGAATTCACTCAATAATAAGGTACGAGCGAAAAACTCAAAGAATGGTTATCTGAATACTCAAAGAGGGATTCCTCCTCCCGGGGAACACCTTTCATCAAAAAAGGGCTCGTCTGAGCTCTTCCTCAACTGGGACCTCGGTTGCTAACTTGAGCGTCGGAGGGTCCCACTGGAGAATCCCTCCGGTCCTGGGACTTTTTTGCAGATAACCTGGCGAAGCGAAGATCCACTAATCAATCCACTTCCTTCTCCCGACGTTCAGGACCAGTGATCGAGCGTCATCAGATTGGCGCACCAGGTAGGGGAATCACGAGCGAAGCAGCAGGTAGCTCAGGGTTCCCCGTGCTACGTATCAATGAACTTTACTCCCCTCCCTCTTTTCTTTCCCAAGCCATGGTGGTGACGCGAGCTCAGGACGCTTTTATCAATTGTCCAACGGGGCTTCCCCCACCAGCTAGGCAGCAGGAGGTCGATCCCCGTGCCGCCGATCCCCCATCACCCGTCCACCGCCAGATGCAGCTGTCAAAACTGCGGAGCAATTAGCGACTCTCACCCAGCAAGTCCAAACTCTCACCGCTATGGTCCATGGACTCCAGCAGCAGCAGCAGTCCGTGGCCACCCAGCACCAAACCGCTCCCCCCGCCAGTCAGCAGTCGGCGAGGGGAGGCTCTCCCCAGCAAAAAGCCAGTCGTCGTCAGGTTTCCCCTAGGAAGCCTTGCCGTGAGCCCTCTAAATGGCCACGGTCCCCTGGTTGTGGCCCCAGTAAATTTCCTCCCGAGCCGCATCATCAGGAGGAACCAAAGCGGAAGTCCCGGCTCCCGCATCCTTCTCCTTCTCTTTCTTCTTCTTCTTCCTCCTCCGAGCTATCTCGGAGGGCCCCGACAATCAACTGCCAGGCAGAGAAGCGCCTGGACGAGTACAATAGGCGACTGGATGAGCTCGCCAGGAAAATCAATCATCAATCGGAGGAAGAGTTTGACACCCGTCCTCCTTACATCCGCCGGATATTGAAGGAGCCTGTCCCCTCCAGATTTCGCTTTCCCCAGATAGACCCATACGATGGTACGACAGATCCTCTCGACCATCTCAAGAGTTATAAAGCAATGATGCAAGTCCAAGGCGCTTCGGATGCCCTTCTCTGCAAGGCCTTCCCCGCCACTCTGCGGAAGGTCGCTCGCGCATGGCACTTGCGCCTATCCCCCCATAGCATTGACTCCTTTCGAGAGCTGGAAAGGGCCTTTTGGCACATTTCGATGCCTGCCGGCGGATTCTAAGAGTGGCGGACAGCCTCTTCTTTGTGCGCCAGAAGGAGGAGGAGTCGCTACGAGACTTTGTGTCCCGGTTTAAGGCTGCCGCCCTCGAAGTTTACCATCTCGATGACGCGGTGGCAATGCTAGCGCTGAAGCGAGGGCTCCTCCCATCCCGCTTCACCTTTTCCTTGGACAAAAAGCCCTCGGTTTCCTATTCTGACCTCCTCCTCTGCGCTCAAAAGTACATCCGCGCGGATGAAGCTAACTTCACCCGCCGAGAATCCTCGAAGAGCTCCAACCATAAGCCCGCTCACCCCGAGCCGAGTGGCCCCCCCCCCCGACACCGGCGGTCCGACCCGTCTCGCCGATCTGACAATAGGCGTCAAAGCCCCATCCCCGATGAAAGTAAGCTTACACCTCTCCTCGCCCCTCGATCCTATACCTTATGAAGATCGAGGGCGAACCTTATCTCCAGCGTCCTCCTCCCATGAAGAAAGGTCTTCCCCGCGACAAAAGCCGTTACTGCCGACCGGGATTATGGACATGACACCGACAGCTGCTACAGTTTGAAGCGGGCCATCGAGGAGCTCATCCAGCGAGACTACCACGGCAAGTATGTTCAGAAGGCATCACAGCCGCTGCCAGCACTCATGGGGCCCCCACCCGCTCAGGCCACGGTCGACAACACCCCCACAGAACGGATGGTCGGAATGGTGTCTTGGGGAGCGGCCTCCGCATCTAAGCGACCGAGAGGGGTGGAGGCGCCGAGTAATGTAATTTCTGGGGGGGATCTGCTGTTATTGAAAATATAAACAATGAAGGCATCGTCGTTTTTATGATGATCGCCAAGCACCCTGTAAAAAGGATATTAGTTGATAGTGGCAGCTCAGCTGACATCCTTACTTACGACGCTTTTGTTTGGATGGGATTATCTCTAGACTCCCTTCAGCCTGTGGCGGCCCCGTTGGTCGGGTTCACCGGGGATTCAGTAAGGGTTGAAGGCAAGATATCTTTGCCTGCGACAGCCGGAACATCGCCATGCCAAGTACAGTGATCATGAAATTCTTGGTCATGAGGGTCCCCTTGGCATACAACGCCATTCTCGGGCGTCCAGATCTTAATCTTTTGGTCACAGTTATCTCCATCCGGCGTTTGCTGGTGCAGTTCCCCACTAGTGAAGGAGTTGGAGAGATGCGCGGTGAGACCAGCCCGGTCCTGCCTTGTTATCACGCAGCATCAAGTCCTCTGGAAACTGAATCAACTTTAGAAGCACCCGACCCCAGGGACTTCAGCAAGGGAGGAGAACCAGCCGAGCACCTCTTAACTTTCCCTCTTGGAGACGACCCAGCAAAGACCGTCCGCGTCGGCAGACTCCTTCCCCCGGAGGACCGGGAGCGCCTCTTAGCTTTTTTACGGGCTAACTCGGACGTCTTCGCTTGGTCGGCGTCTGATATGCCCGACATCCCTCCGGAGGTGATCACCCACAAGCTCAATATTGACCCGCGGCACCGTCCAATCAACCAAAGGAAGAGAAGCTTCACTCCTGATCGGCAAAGGCTATTGATGAAGAAGTCAACAAGCTGCTCAGCGCTGGCCACATCCGGGAGGCACACTACCCTAGCTGGCTGGCTAATGTGGTCATGGTGCGTAAGGCAAACGAGAGCCGGAGAATTTGCATCGACTTCACCGACCTCAACAAGGTGTGTCCGAAAGACAGTTTTTCCTTGCCAAGGATAGATCAGCTGGTGGATTCCACCTCCGGGCACGAGCTCCTCAGCTTCATGGATGCCTTCTTCGGATATAATCAGATAAGGATGGACCCCAACGACGAAAAGCACACATCCTTTGTGACAGAGAAAGGCATTTATTGCTACAAAGTGATGCCTTTTGGCCTCAAAAATGCGAGGGCAACTTACCAAAGGTTGATGAACAGAGTGTTCCAGGATCAGCTAGGCCGAATATGGAGGTCTATGTAGATGACATGTTGACGAAGAGCACCCGCGCCTCCAATCACGTCTCCGACTTAGAGGAAACCTTCAACAACCTCCATCATTTCCAAGTCAAGTTGAACCCCAAGAAGTGTGCTTTCGGGGTCACGGCGGGCAAGTTCCTGGGTTTTATGGTGACCCAGCGGGGGATCGAAGCAAACCTAGAGAAGATCAGCGCCATCCTCGACATGAGACCACCATCCAGCAAGAAGGAAGTGCAGCGACTAACAGGGAGGATAGCGGCTCTAAGTCGTTTCCTCTCCAAATCAGCTGAAAGATGCTTGCCCTTCTTCAAGGCCTTGCGGAAGGTGAATAATTTCGAGTGGACGGACGACTGCCAGAGAGCCCTTGACGGCCTAAAGTCGTTCATGTCTTCCCCCCCCCCCCCCCCCCGCTCCTGTCCAAGCCAAGAGACGGGGAAAGTCTCTTCCTCTACTTAGCTGCTTCTTCGGAAGCCGTTAGCTCAGTCTTGGTGCGTCTCGACGCCGACGGAACCCAGAGACCCATCTATTATGTGAGCAAGGTCCTTCATGACAAGAAGTTAGGTACTCCAAGACAGAGAAAGTTATTTTCGCCCTGATAGTTTTCGTCCGGCGCCTCCGCCCATACTTTCAAGCCCATCCTATCGTGGTGCTCACAGACCAGCCCCTTCGGGCCATCCTGGCTCGTCCGGATACCTTGGGTCGACTCGCCAAGTGGGCTATCAAATTAGGAGAGTTTGACCTCTCCTTCCAGGCACGACCAGCTCTGAAGTCCCAAGTTCTAGCTGACTTCCTAGTTGAGTGCACTTGGGCGGAGGAGGCGACTGAGGAAGTTACCAAGGAACAGCGCGAGCCTGAACCAAGCGGCGATAGAGAAACTTGGATCCTTCATGTGGATGGCGCGTCAAACTCTCAGGGAAGCGGCGCCGGCCTCATTCTTGCAGGGCCGGGCGGAGAGAGGACAGAATGCGCCCTGTGGTTTCTATTCGAAGCCACTAATAATCAAGCTGAGTACGAAGCCCTACTGGCCGGATTAAGGCTAGCCCAGGAGTTCGGAATAAGGCGTCTCAGGGCTTTCACAGACTCATAACTCGTCTCCGGACAAATCAACGGAGAGTACGAGGCGCGTGACCCTGTTATGACTCGGTACTTGGCCAAGGTTCGGCTCTTGACCTCCCCCTTATCTTACTTCAGTATCAGTTACATTCCTCGGAGTGAGAATGCCAAGGCCGACGTCCTTTCTCGTCTGGCTACCTCTGCCGATGGCATGGCAAGGGACGCTTACATTGAATATTTAGGAAGGCCCAGCATAGAGGATGGCGAGAAAGTCCTTCCGCTCGCCCAAGAGCCCACATGGATGGATGCCTACGTCCGCTATCTCACTGATGGCACTCTCCCTGACGATCGCAACGAAGCCAAGTTACTCAAGTGGAGGGCCTCCAAGTTCGTACTCTTGGACAGGCGTCTGTACAGAAGGTCATTCTCCTACCCCCTGCTCAAGTGTGTAGGACCCGCCGACGCCGACTACATCCTCAGAAAAATCCACGAGGGCATCTGTGGAAATCATCTGGGAGGCAGGTCCTTAGCCCAAAAGGCTCTCCGTCAGGGATACTTCTGGCTCACTATGAGGGAGGACGCGGCCAAACTAGTTCAAAGGTGCGATGGTTGCCAGTGCCACACACACATCCTACATCAACCGTCTACCCCGCTGAACCCACTCTCGGTCCCATGGCCTTTCGCTCAATGGGGAATGAACATCCTCGGGCCATTCCCCCCGGCCTCAGGGCAACGGAGATTCTTGCTAGTCGCCATCGACTACTTCACCAAATGGGTCGAGGTCGAGGCTCTGGCTAAGATCACTGAAAGTAAGGTCAAAGCCTTCTTCTGGAAGTCGATCATATGTCGTTTCGGCCTACCTCATACCCTTGTCACCGACAATGGCCGCCAATTTAATAATGAAGCATTTAAAGCTTTCTGTGACGAGCTAGGCATTCATCACCGATTCACCTCTGTTGGCCACCCTCAGACCAATGGAGAGGCCGAGGTCATGAACCGCACCATCCTCAGAGGGCTCAGGACCCGACTAGACGGATCTAAGGGTCGATGGGTGGAGGAGCTCCCCAGTGTGATATGGGCTTACCACACGACCCTCAGAGCCCCGACGGGCGAGACTCCTTTCAGTCTCGTCTTCGGATCCGAGGCCGTCATCTCTGTCGAGATCGGACTGCCCAGTCTGCGCGTGGAGTCCTTCAGCGAGGAAAACAACTCCGCATTGATACGGGCTAATCTGGACTTCATTAACGAAGCACATGATCGGGCGAGGCTGCGCATGGCGACCTTTCGTCAGCGAGTGGCCAAGTACTACAATGCTCGTGTTCGTCTCAAAGTTTTTTGCCGCGGAGACTTGGTTTTGAGGAAGGCTGAGGTATCCAAGCCTACAGAGGAGGGCAAGCTATCCCCCAACTGGGAGGGTCCTTATCGCGTCGCCGAAACACTTCACTGGGGGGCATACAAACTAGAAGAACTCGGCGGGCGACCCATTCTACGTACCTGGAATGCGGATAACCTCCGCTAATATTATCAATGATGTATTCCCCTAGGGCATAAGCAATAAAGGAGGCCCTTCTGACGCCACAACCTACTCTTCCTTGTGTCCAAGGACCAAATCTCGCAAAAGGAGCTCACCGGCATCGCGGCTAACGGGACACCACTCGGCCTCGGCACGGCAGTGCCCCCGAGTTGGTTAATACCCTAACAGCTCCGTACCCGATCGAGTCGCCCCTCAGGCGGCATACAAACCCCTGAGGTGGTTCAAAAGGAGCTCATCGGCATCGCGGCTAACGGGACACCACTCGGCCCAGGCACGGCGGTGCCCCCGAGTCGGTTAAGACCCTAACAGCTCCGTACCCGGTCAAGTTACCCCTCAAGCGGCACACAAACCCCTGAGGTGGTTCAAAAGGAGCTCACCGGCATCGCGGCTAACGAGACACCACTCGGCCTCGGCACGGCGGTGCCCCCGAGTCGGTTAAGACCCTAACAGCTCCGTACCCGGTCGAGTTGCCCCTCAGGCGGCACATAAACCCCTGAGGTGGTTTAAAAAGAGCTCACCGGCATCATGGCTAACGGGACACCACTCGGCCTCGACACGACGGTGCCCCCGAGTCGGTTAATACCCTAACAGCTCCGTACCCGATCGAGTCGCCCCTCAGGCGGCACATAAACCCCTAAGGTGGTTCAAAAGGAGCTCACCGGCATCGCGGCTAACAGAACACCACTCGACCCCGGCATGGCGGTGCCCCCGAGTCGGTTAATACCCTAATAGCTCCGTACCCGATCGAGTCGCCCCTTAGGCGGCACACAAACCCCTGAGGTGGTTCAAAAGGAGCTCACTGGCATCATGGCTAACGGGACACCACTCGGCCCCGACACGGCGGTGCCCCGAGTCGGTTAATACGCTAACAGCTCCGTACCCAGTCGAGTCGCCCCTCAGGTGGTACATAAACCCCTGAGGTGGTTCAAAAGGAGCTCACCGGCATCGTGGCTAACGGGACACTACTCAACCCCGGCACGGCGGTGCCCCCGAGTCGGTTAATACCCTAACAGCTCCGTACCCGATCGAGTCGCCCCTTAGGCGGCACACAAACCCCTGAGGTGGTTCAAAAGGAGCTCATCGGCATCACGGCTAACGGGACACCACTTGGCCCTGGCACGGCAGTGCCCCCAAGTCGGTTAATACCTAACAGCTCCGTACCCGGTCGAGTCGCCCCTCAGGCAGCACACAAACCCCTGAGGTGGCTCAAAAGGAGCTCACCGACATCGCGGCTAATGGGACACCACTCGGCTCCGACACAACGGTGCCCCCGAGTCAGTTAATACCCTAACAGCTCCATACCCGGTCGAGTTGCCCCTCAGACAGCACACAAACTCCTGAGATGGTTCAAAAGAAGCTCACCGGCATCGCGACTAACGGGACACCATTCGGCCCCGGCACGGTGGTGCCCCCGAGTCAGTTAAGACCCTAACAGTTCCGTATCCGGTCGAGTCGCCCCTTAGGCGGCACACAAACCCCTGAGGTAGTTCAAAAAGAGCTCAACGGCATCGCGGCCAATGGGACACCCCTCGGCCCCGGTACGGTGGTGCTCCAGAATCGGTTAAGCCTCTAATAGCTCCATATGCGTCCAAGTCGCCCCTCATACGGAACCCAGACCGTTGAGACAGTTCTAAAGGGCCCCGTTTGGCCCTCACAGACTCCGAGTTGGCCGGCTCAGCCACGGCCTTTCCTGGTTGGCCCTGACCGGCCCGGGCATCTTCAACACTGACCGAGTCGGCGTAAGCCTTCCCCGGTCAACCCCGCTCGGCCTCAGTGTCCCCAAGACAGCCGAGCCAGCCTCGACCGTTCCTGGTCAGCCCCAGCGCCTCCAAGATTAATCTTGACACTGAGTCGCCCTTGGATCATTCTAAGCCTTTAGAGGATTCGCGCGCAGATAAGTCTCCCTTCGAACAGTCTACAACAGCATGAGGCATCTCGAGTAACCTTCCGCACGGCCGGCTTGCATCCCGGGGACGCATTCGAGCATCGGCCAGTCCGACGCCGCGATTCGGCTACGGCATTGTCAGCATGTACAACATTTGAAGTTGAGAAAACATTTCAGAAGGTGCAACATTCGGCTACGACATTGTCAATGTATGCGATTCGACCACGGGAAGTAAGGCACAGTAAGGCGTTTTTCCCAAAAGAAGAAAGAGCGGATGGAACAAAACACAAAGATGTTTTGATAAAAGTTTCTTTATTAACAATCAAGGGGAAGTACAAAATTGGGCCTTAGGCTGGTTACACAAGTCAAAGAAAAGAAAAACGAGCGGCGGGCTCTGGCTCTCAGAGTTTGCCTGGACCAGGCTTCTTCTCGTCCTCCTTTTCTGCCGGCTCCTCGTCTGGCTCCCCAGGCCAGATGTCTTCAAGTTCAGAGATGTCGATCTCGAGGGCCGCAGACACCTTGACCTTGCACATTTGAAGCCTTGGACATAAGCATCGAGGCTGGCCTCGATGACTTCCTGCTTGAACTCCGGCGAGGCCTTATAATCGGATACGGCCTGCCCCGCCTCGGCTTCAGCCCGCTGCGCCTTGGCCTCGGCCTCCTTGTCTCGCGCCTCGGCCTCCCAAGCCCTGCTCTCGGCCTCTTCAGCACGGGCACTGGCCTTGTCGGCACAGGCCACTGCTCCGGCCTTCTCCGAACCCGTCTCTACTGCCGCCTTCTCCGCGGCAGCTTCCCTCTCCGCGGCAACCCGGGCCTCCTCCTCGGCGCATTGGAGCAGCCGGGTCAACTCTTCGTTCTGTGCCGCGGTGGCCTTCAACCTTTCCGAGGCCAGCTCCATTTTGGCCTCAACTGCGGAGGCCCGACCGCTCTCGGCTTCGGCCTGGCTCTCCATCTCCCTTAGACGGCCGGCCAAGCTCTCCTCCCGGGCCGAGGTCTCTTGATGAAGACGAGCAAGGCTTTCGGCCTGCGCCATGCTCTCCTTCTTGTACTTGTCGGCCCGCGCCAGGGCCTTGGCCATCGTGCTCGAAGAGTGGGCCAACGCCTCGCGAAGGCCAAGTGCGTCGTTGGCCATCTGTAGCAGAGGAGACATGTTAGCCGTAGGAAGGAGAAATATTAGGAATAATGAGGAGGATTCAAAAGTTACCTGGACAACGGTGACCAGTACCATATCCATGAGTGCGGAGTGACTCAATCCCCGCATCTCCTCCTCGAACTCGGCGGTCCGAACTCCCGACAGAAGGCGGGAGGCTTGTGCAGCGTCCGCCATCGAGCCAATATGGGGACCAGCCGTGTCTGTCCTTCCTACGGACCTTCAACTTAGGGGCGGGTCGGGCAACGGGCTGGTTGATGGGATGAGCTCCCCGGCTCACCTCTCCGCTTCTCGGTCGCCTCCGCCCCGTCCCGAGACTTCCTGGCGACTCGCTCCCCCGCACCGGCAGTTAGGGGAGCACTCTCCCTCCCCGGCTCTGCAACAATCGGAGGGCCAACGGCGATGGTGACCCGCCCCGCCTTGGGCACATCGGCGGCGACGGGGGCTTCCTCCTCATCCAAAAACCACCACAGTCGGTTCGGTGGTGGCCGAGATCTCCGCTTCTTCGACTTTGGCCCTGGCCGGCTCTAGGGCCACTCCTATGACTGGCTTCTTCTCAACCGGCTCCTCCGTAGGCGTCGGGATCGTAAGGGCTTCAGTCGGCCTGGCCGGCTCCCTTCTTCGGATCCTCTTTGCCGGCCTGGACGACTCTCCGGTCGCCTGCCTTTTCTGCTTCAGGACAGCCTCAAAATCGTTGGCAGTAATCTTCATCGCTGAACAGAAAAAATAACAGGCATTAGCAACAGCGTACAGCAAACCGAAGGTCGGGACAGAAGGAATCAGCGTCAAGCTCATCGGCCGCCGGGGCTAACTCGGCCTGTACCACGTTCTCCTCGGACAGGAGTTCCTTGTAACCGGGGATTTGACAGTTAGACAATTTGGTGAATAGTTCCTTGTCCCTATCCCTTACGGAGGAATCATCATTGGAACTAGTGTCTGGCTCCCTTCAAGCGGCCCTTACCCCCTCAACGTGGGCAAAAAGGAATCGGGACTTCCACCCCCTAATTTTGGACGGGAGACCCAAAGGGAAGGCTCTACCTGGCCTGGCAATAAATGCCCACCAGGCCCCCTCACCTTGACGGTGGAGCTTATAGAAAGCTCAGAACAGGGACAGCCCTGGGCGGGCCCCCTCGAAATGGCAAAAGAATGACAAAGGCACAGATAATCCGAATCGAGTTCGGAGTCAACTGCACCGGCACTAACCTATACCTATCTAAGAGGTTTAGAAGAAAAGGATGGAAAGGAAGGCGCAGCCCGCACCGGAAGAACTCCTCATATAGGGCGACCCGACCCGGGTAGTAGAAAGTCACCCTATCTTCGGGCACCAGCGCGGACAGGCCAATGAAGTCAGGGACCAGATATCTAGCCCTAATGGCCTCTACATCCTTAGGGGTCATGGTTGAGGTCACCCCCGCTGGACCTGCTGGATCAGAACTCACCGCCGGAGGAAGCGCCGGATAGCGAGAGGACATAGGGACTGCCCTAATGGGAGAACCTGAGGTGGACGGAGGTCCTATCGCCCTCGATCGGTCGTGGATGGTGACGCCACCCATCGGCCGTGGCATTTGTCTAGATAAAGGTGCATGGTTTTCGCTGCTAGATTGGGAAGACTCTTCTACAGGTCTCTTACCCTCCCTAACAGCACGACGATCCATGGGTAAGGCAAAGGATGAAACTAACCTGGGAGTTAGAGGGGCTCGGGTCGCAGAAGAGCTCAAGGAAGAAGAAGGTGGAAGAGAGCAATAGCAGAATAAAAGTTTTTCCCATGCTCTTGAAGCGCTTTTATACCCTCCACCTTCCATCAGCGACGCTCGAGATCCCGCCACGTGGCAAGCCTCTATTGCGCTACGAGCTGTCAGCCGGAAATCTCGCCTGCGCCCGAGACAAGTCGCCTCGATTCGCCCCAAGGGGCGTGATCCCCGGCCAATCATGGAGCATAGAAAGCGGAGAAGCAATGATGGTCCAGGCCTTTTTCCATTCCCCAATGAGCTCCCTCCCCAGAACGTCCAGCGCCAACATCAGCCCCGCCTACCGCATGATTGCAGGAGATCTTCGAAGCGACACTGCCTCGAGACAGAGCGCCAGCCCATCAAGCATTGAAAGCGCACTAAGGAAGCAATCATTTTTTGGATTTCTGCGCCCCTTTTGCCCAAAGGATTGCAGAAACGTGGTCCTTAGCGCTCAGGGGCGGGGGGCATCTGATGTGGCTAGTATGGCCACAAGGGCAATTTCGGTAAAACCAAAAAAAATTAGTGCGGCCCCGACGTCTCCAAGCCCGCCGAGTCGGCCCCGACCATTCCTGGTCGGCCCCGCTCGGCCCCGGCAGCTCCACAACCCCGAGTCGGCCCCGACCGTTCCTGGTTGGCCCCGCTCGGCCCCGGCGTCTTCAAGCCCGCCGAGTCGGCCCCGACCATTCCTAGTCGGCCCCGCTCGGCCCCGGCAGCTCCAGGCCCGCCGAGTCGGCCCCGACCATTCCTGGTCGGCCCCGCCCGGCCCCGGCAGCTCCACGACCGCCGAGTCGGCCCCGACCGTTCTTGGTCGGCCCCGCTCGGCCCCGGTAGCTCCACGCCCGCCGAGTCGGCCCCGACCATTCCTGGTCGGCTTCGCTCGGCCCCAGCATCTCCAAACCCGCCGGGTCGGCCCCAACCGTTCCTGGTCGGCCCCAACCGTTCCTGGTTGGCCCGCTCGGCCAGGCAGCTTCAAGCCCGCCGGGTCGGCCCCGCCCTGGCGCCTTCTGGTCGGTGGAGTTGGCCCCGACCATCCCTGGTCGGCCCAGCTCAGCCTCGGCGCCCTTAGGAGAGTCAGGGCGCCCCCGCTTCCTCCAAGTCAACCCCAGTACGGCCCTGGTGGTTCAGGACGCCACCTTTCTGACCCGCGCCACCTGATAACGCCAGATCCAACTACCCACTGGCCACACTGCTGATGGGACCGGACCAAACTACCGATAGCCCCACTGGCTGATGGGACATAGCCCATCAACCGCCGTTTTTTCCCTCTCCGATGGGACATGACCCACCAACCGTCCAGATTCACGTAACCCCCCAAGAACTCCGCGGACATTCCTTTTCATGGAATCCCACATGGTCATGCAAGTGTCAACCCCCTATAAAAAGATGAATTCACTCAATAATAAGGTACGAGCGAAAAACTCAAAGAATGGCTATCTGAATAGGGATTCCTCCTTCCGGGGAACACCTTTCATCAAAAAAGGGCTCGTCTGAGCTCTTCCTCAACTGGGACCTCGGTTGCTAACTTGAGCGTCGAAAGGTTTCACTTAAGAATCCCTTCGGTTCTGGGACTTTTTTGCGGATAACCCAGCGAAGCAAAGATCCGCTAATCAATCCACTTCCTTCTCCTCCTGACGTTCAGGACCAGTGATCAGGCATCATCAAATTTCATTCTAAGTCCCCTCATAATTCAAAATAAAGCATCAAAACAGATAGATGGTGCAACAAGATCAAAAAATAGAAAAAATTAGTTGAATAAAAAATAGAATTTAATAATAAAATCAAAATGAAGGTATAATCAAGAACTCTCAATAAAATGTAACGGAACTTCATTGATCAAAAACTTTGAGCTCATCAATCAATTAAATTCCAGGAAAACGCCCCAACAATCCGCCTCTCAATCCAGTCGCTTCAATCAGCGAAAAGGACAACGGAGCTGATTTGAAATGAGGAGAAGGATTGGTTACCTGGGCATTGGTCTCTAAGATGCTGACGCCAAAGGACTGGAAGACGAGCCGGCGCTCGGTGCGGCGGTGGGCTGTCCGGATGCTGGACGGCGGCAGGACGCCGGACTTGGCCACCCCTCTGGCGATGCTCTCCGCCATGTTCCCGGCGCCGACGAACCCAAGTTTGAACACGTCTGGTGCCGCGGTCGCCGCCATGGCCGAGAACGGCGGTGGGGAAGAGCGCGGTTTCGTTTCCGGTTCGAGTTATCATATATATATATATATATATATATATATATATATATATATATATATATATTTTTATTCATATTAATTTAAATCTATGTTTACCTTTTATCAGTTTATCCTTAGCATGGATTGTATATATTCTTTCTAACCGGAGCATCTAAAGGTTTATGTTTTATGTTCAAACCACTGCAATTAATTTTCTCTCATTTTATTTACAATTGGGACTACTCCTATCATTTCTCTTATATGTTTATTTATAATTTTATTTTTAAAATTTTATCACATATCAATCTTAACATACACATTTCTATTACACTTAATTTATTCACATGTTGTTTCAATATTGCCTAACACTCTATTCCATATAACATAGCTGGCTTAATAGCAGTTTTATAAAATTTTTATTTTAATTTTAATGGGATGCACCAATTATATAATACTCCCGAAGCACTCCTCCACTTAATCCATCATGCTTTAACTCTATAATTCACATCTTCACCTATTTTACCTTCTTGCTGGATAATTGATTCCAAATATCTAAATTTTTCGCTCATTGATATCTCTTGGCTTGCAATCTCCATTGTTTCTTCATTTATATTTCTATTTCTACTAAAATTATATTTCATATTCAGCTTTAATTTTACTAATCTTAAAACCTTTATATTCTAAAGCCACTCTCTAAATTTCTAACTTAGCATTTACTTCATATTTAGTTTATCAATCAACACATATCATCTGCAAATAACATACACCATAAGATATCATTTTGAATATGTTTGGTTAATTTATCCATAACTAATAAAAGATACGTATTTAAGGTAGATCCTTGATGTAAACTTACATTAATTGTAAACTCATTAATTTCTTCTATTGTTATTTTAACAATAGTTATTGTTCTATCATACATATATTTTATCAATTCTATGTACCTTTTGATAACTTTTTGTTCTTTAAAACCCACCATATTATTTCTTTAGATACTCTATCATATGCTTTTCTAAATCAATAAAGATCATATGATGGTCTTTTTTTTTTCTTTTTTCTATATTTCTTCATCAATCTTCTTAATAAATAAATAGCTTCCATAGTCAATCTTTCATACATAAATTTAAATTGGTTATTTGACACTAAAGTTTCAACTCTTATTCGATTTTCTATTACTTTCTCCGATAATTTCATTGTATAACTCATTAGCTTAATTCCTTTATAATTTGCACAGTTTTGAATATCTCCTTTTATTTTTATATATAGGTATTAATATACTTTTTCTTCAATCATCCGACATTCTTTTAGTTGCTACAATCATGTTAAATAAATTGGTTAACCACATGACTCTAATTTCTTCTAAACCTTTCTAAACTTCAATAGGGATCACATTTGATTCTAATGCCTTTGTATTTTATATATATATATATATATATATATATATATATATATATATATATATATATATATATATATATATTTAGTTATATTTAATTTCATCATTTTTTTCATTCTAAAATTTATATGAATTTAAAATTTATTTTATTTTTTATTTTTAAAATCATAAATTTTATGTATTAAAGAATAAAAAAATAATTAAATTTATATTTGATTTTATATATATATATATATATATATATATATATATATATATATATATATATATATATATATATATATATATATGAAATTTTGTAATGCACATGGCATCGATATGGTGCGGTAATTTGGCTGAACTTAAGGATAAAATAGAAAAAAATAAAAAAGTTAAACTCCTTTATGCCCGTACATGGTGCAAAATAAAACAGGAGTGGCGCCTAGATTAATTGAACTGAAGGGGTAAAATGTTTAAAAAAAAATTAATATAAATTGGAATCCAACTAAACTCCATCTAACTATAGCCTCATCTTTATATATATATATATATATATATGAAATTTTGTAATGCACATGGCACCGATATGGTGCGGTAATTTGGCTGAACTTAAGCATAAAATAGAAAAAAATAAAAAAGTTAAACTCCTTTATGCCCGTACATGGTGCAAAATAAAACAGGAATGGCGCCTAGCTTAATTGAACTGAAGGGGTAAAATGTTAAAAAAAAATTAATATAAATTGGAATCCAATTAAGATATATATAGCAATTGTCTCTCATCTCCGTTCCTTGCTCTCTGTTACTTTTTACTCACTCCCTCTCTCTTCTTCGTCAACACTCCACAGTCTTTTGTACTCCTCTGTACTGCCTTCATCAACAGTATGCCCCCTGTCATCTTCTATCTCAGCTTACTACTTAATTAGTGTTCCATAGAAAAAATATTATTCATGGATAAATGTATAAAATAAGTTTATTTCTTGACTATTTCTAAGGATATCCCTTAACTATCCCATTGATCATATCAAATGCAAAAAGGTAAATTCATAGGATAACTTTTTTTTACTCTTATTTGAAGGGATAACCAGCTATTTCTGTATTTTTTAGAAAATAAATTAAGGGGATATCCCTTGGTTAACCATGATTAACCATGAATTATCCCTTTAATTAACTTTATTCCCAGCTATCCCTTATAGTTATGACTTTTGAAAATAAGAGGGGATATCTCCTGGATATCTCTTCTTATCCTCTATTTCAAACATTACCTTACTATACGGTTGTATTGGACGTCTCAAGCACTATATAGCCTTCATCGGTGTGTGCCGCCCATCATCGGCGATGTGTTACCAATCATATTCTATCTTGACTTGCTGTTCCTCTCCAACACTTTACGACCATATTCGTCATCACAAGCATCATGCGGCCTCTAGCAGTGGTATACCATCCACTATATTTTATGCTACTTTCAGAACGTTCTTCAGGCCATGCCAGCGAACTGCTTCCACTAACGCGGCAATGTTGAGGTTAGTTGAAAGTATAAAATGTCATTTCAAATGATATTTTTATTTTATTTTATTTTTAATAAAATCTTTGCCTTTCATGTTAATATTGGGACATTGATTTTAAAAAATACCTTCGGAAGGGCCCCATCAACTTAGAACAAACCATTATAATTTATGGCTTTCGAGAACATGTAATTAGCGTCCAAACTCCAACTACAGTCGATGGGGGCCCGCTGGACGTTGGCTTGGTTTGTTCCAAGTACCTAGAGAAAGCTTTCCCTTGAGAACAACAGGAGAAAGTTTGCTGGCACTAAAAATTTAAAATTATTTTTATTTTTTTAAGCTTCTTCTCTATTACATTTATATTATATTATTATAACAAATATATATATTATATAAATTATATTATAATATAGCATATTAAGTAATATATCTTACATACTATATTATAAATAATATTACTAATATTTTATTATAATGATATAATATAATATATGATATGATATTATCATAAAATATAATTGACTACATTCGATTGTAGCCAATTTTAGAATTTGATCATCTTCTCTATACTTAGAATCTATACTGATGTTGAAGTTATCCTATTTTTTTAATCTTTAAAATCATAATTCGAATATGACTAAGTTTAGCTTGTTATATAATATATTAATTTATATAATTATTATTTTAGGAGTACTATAGTTAAATTAGTAATTTTTTCCTGTAAAATTGCTTTCAACGAAATTTTTTCATGTAAAATGATCCAGATCAAACATAAAAATATCTCCAAAACTATGTTTTTATATAAATTTTTACCAACTAAACATATTAAAATTTAATTTTTTTACAATTTTTTTATAATTTTTTTCTCAGATATAATTTATAAGGTGAGGCCCCAAACAAACAATGTTCAATGTCTCAGCCTTATTTACGGAACCAATGCATTAAACTGCAATTTTCCGAAGCTATCTTTCTATTTTATTTTATTTTATTTTATTTAGCAAACCATGCATGCGGATGGTTACTCTCATGCCCTGTGAAGTAGAATTTCAATTTCCCATTAATGCAAAACAAAGAAAAGATCTGTAAGAAAAGGTTAATTCAGATAAAATATTGCTTTTAAGGAGGAATTGATGGGCTCCAGCAGTCCATTAGACTCCGCAAGTTCCACAAACTGATGCCTCAAAACTTCTTATTATATTGACGCATACAACACGAGGATGTTGGATATCATCTACATGTTACACAGTCTAGCTGCAACCTTATTCTCAATAACATGTACAAAAACTATACAACAGTAACTGAAAACCTGATATTCCCCCTGAGTGCATCTGTATTTTTCTCTTTAAGAATTTGAAACTGCTCCATCTCTGCATATCTCTCATTGAAAAATAAAAAAGAACAAATTAAAGAAAAGCAATCTACTGATGATAGCTTGATAGAGGCAATACTTTTCCTTTTCTTTTCCCTCATGCACACATAAGACGGCAGATCGCTAGGAATCTTTTGAAGCCTGTCCGAGGCAAACATGTGCTTGTTTCGAACGGCTGACTTCAGTCCGCATGACTTTTGAGCACGACCAATAAGCATTTGCTAAGCAACTCTCTGCTATTTTCTGCAAGTATATACAAATGAAAGAAACATGATACACCCTTAAATCACAATCTTTGGCTGCCAAAAAACTTCAAGCTTTCTCTACACTGTATATGGATGATTCCACACAATATCAGCATGGAATCCTCTTAGAAGTAGCTCGATTGCATCAGCAAGAGCTGGAGGTGTGCCAATATCTTAGCAATCATTGGCTTCAGAGAAGGATCTCCCTTCTGTGCAAGATCAATAAGCACAACCTGAGCAGTTTCACCATATTTCTCTTGGTAAGTTGGAAGCCTAAATATTCTCTCTAGCATCCAAATTGCTTTTTCTTGAGACTTGAAACTACCCACTTGAAGAATTCTTATGAGAGCTTGAACTCCTGCTGCTTTATCTAGAGCATTGCTTCCATTTTCCCATAGCTCGTCTTGCATAAGAGTTGACAGAGCACTGAGAACTGCTTCATCTGCTTCACGCTCTTTGCCTTCCAAAATTTGTACCAAAGGTGATACAGCACCTGCCTTCACTAGGCAAAATGTGTTCTTGACAATGCAATTGCCATTATGAACCTCACAGAATGTTTCAGTGGAAGGAGGAAGACAAAGCCATCTTGATGATTTAACCTTGCGTAAAGCAAGTGAATTCTGTGATAGTTGAGCCAATGAAGTTGCTGCTCTAGACTTGGCAATCACTGAACCACTTGAGAGCAGCTTCACAAGGCAAGGAATTACTCCATGGTCTGCAGACACTTTTTGGAGTTTCTTATCCCAAGGAACAGTAAACCGAATCATTACACCAGCAATGCTCTCAAGCAACCATCTCCCTGTAGGAGTTGAAGAGGCTGAGATGCTTACCCCAAGTAAAGAGACCAAAAGAGGGAGTAAGTTTAATCTTGTAAGAATCTCTGTTGCCTTTTTGTCATTCACAGGGAGGCTACTTAGAATGCCTACAGCAGCAGCTTTTTCACTGTCAGACGTTGATGTGGAAATGATATTCACCAAGATGTTGAGATGGGTCTCTCCTAGCTGCTCGGTTAACTCTCCAGCAAAATCTTTAGAAAGATTGAAGACCAGTTTCAGAGCAATGTTTCTGATTTCAGCATTGCTGTCGGTTAGAAATGGTAAGAGAAGCTGCATTGCACCATTTCTTTCATTTTAGCTCTGGCTCTTTTAGCTTTTGAATGACTGGCTATGCTATTAAGAGCCTGTAAAAGGTGAAACTGGATTGTTGGGCTGGACAAGCTAAGAAGTGACAGCATTTGCTGAGCTACATCTTTGTTTATAAGAATCAGTTCGGACTGAGCTAGGCTTGCAAGTATAGCTGAGGCAGGTTCTCTAAGAGACATAAGCACAGATGTGACAGCGAACAGGAGTTGAAGTAGAGGTGTTACAACACCCGAATTAATCAAGCGTGGAATATTTTCTTCCAAGCTAGAGAGGTTACGCAGGGCTCCCAATGCAGACAACTTAGCTTCAAGTTTCCCTGAGATAAACATTTTCACAAGTGGTTCAATTGAGCCCTCTTCCCCAAGCACAGCTTTCATTTGGTCTGTAAGTTCCATCCTAGAAATTGCTGTTGCCATTAGAATCTTGTTCATATCAGAACCTGCAGAGGAACATCAATTAGAATGCAGAATAAGAAAGCAGATTATGTAAAAAAAAGATACCACAACAAAGGAAAAAAATGCTAATAAATTCTAGTTCAAACCATGGAAACATTTCACAAGATCTAGTAAAAAGTATAGGAGATGCAAAACCTTTGCATGCCAAAAATTACCCCACATGACTGGCCCAGCAAATATATAAAGACTAAAGATAGCCTCTGCATGCAAGAGAAGCAATTTACCATGGAGAAATAAGTTCTTTTATACCTTATAAATACTCTATCTATAAATTTGCATGGAGAAGTCATGAAGTATGCAAGTATTTTCAAATCAAGAACATCAACCATGTTAAAGATATCCAAGTTTTTCACTTCCATATATGGTTAAACTATAGTGTTTGAAGTGGCATCATAACAAAACCATCTCTATTCACTATATGATGCTTTACAAGGCATTAAGGTGATGATTTCTTTCCCATGCATACTGGGTGTGATGTGACACTAGCATGAACTTATGTTGTATTAGGTCTTCAAAATCCATAAAGACATTGCCAGAAACTTAGTTAATTTCTTCAGGCAATTGGGTGAGAAATAAAAGTAGTGTTCCTTGTTCCTCAAATCAGTCACAGCTAGGGGTAAGTACTGGTGATTCATTCATGTGTTGTCAACAGGACAGTGGCCATGAAATGGTGGCAACATTTCCTGGTTCCTAGAGTGATGATTGCACATCAACATGTGGATGCTGGGTTACCTGAAGACATGTTCTGTTAAACCTGCTTTCTAACAAGCATGTTATTATTTGATAAATTTTGCATAACCAAGAGTTGAGGGTTCCATGTCCCCTAGTATTAACCACTAACACTTCAATTAGTAAACTGTGCAGAAGTCTAGACATAGTCATGAATAAACATTACATAGTATGATCTATATGATTGTTGCTGCAGACGTGGGATCCCTATCAAGGAATCAACAACTCAATTAAAAAAATATATATATTGAATTAAAAGATTTGAGTTGACAAATAAATCTATCATTGCTGGCTTTTTTCATGAGCTTGATTAAAATATTTGTGATAAAAAAGATGGTATATGTAGGCTTTGCAAAGAATTTTTTTTCTTGGAGAAAGAGTTCCTCCAATGTCAGATTAAACTTAAAACCTGCTTGATCATATGTATATTGGTAATGGATTAGATAGTGTTCACTTTATCATGCCCGAGAATCAATACAAGCTACTGTTATAGCGGAGGGATTTGTCTCACAATATTCCAATTTGCAGGGAATTTGTTGGACTACAAATGACTAGTCACTACAAGGGTCACATATCTTGGCCAAACTAAAATTTTGAATTGTTGTTGTAACCAAGTTAACTTTGCAGCTAAGTTTAGTTGGTGTCTGAATTATCTTTTGAGGCTTGTAACCAAGTTCAGTTTTGAGTTGCCATAAGAATCTTATCCACATGTATCAATTATTTTTAGGTTGGTGTCTGAATTACTTTTTAAGGCTTGTAACCAAGTTCAGTTTTGAGTTGCCATAAGAATCTTATCCACATGTATCAATTATCCAAGGAATCAACAGATCAACTATCCATTCACCATCTCTCATTTTTTATTATGGCATCAAAGCCCTGATGATCCTCCATCTCCTCTTTCCCTCGACTTATTCCTAATTTTTTTTTCTCCTTTGGCTAAGAATATAGGATCTAATGACCTGATAGATTAACCTTTTGTCATGCACTACATAGTCATCATCCAATCTCAAACTTCTTGCAAAATCACATGAGCTTAAAGCCTCCAGCTATTTGTCTGAGCCCACGGACCTATATGTCCATAAGACTAGGTGGTGAATGTTGTATCACTCCAACTTTTCCACTCCCTTGGATCATCACATTGCCATGGGATGGAGTTACCAGGCCTTGAGCCCATGTTAGTGGCATGGCCCCTGCTTGTGCCAGTACACAAGGGGCTCCATGATCCTTTAGTGTTCCTCCTTTAAATAAAAGGCACCTACCTCTTGTGGTACTTTTTCTACACTTTCTTCTTTCTCTTTCTTCCTCTCCCTATGTCAACAGTTAGAGATCAAGCCTAATCTTCGTGGGTATGCAAGATCCTTCATCTTGTGTTGTCTGAATCATATGCAAGCTAATCTTTGATTCTCTTGCTTCCTCTCTTTCCTTTCTACCTCTTATGATGTCAAGATTTGGGGATCAAGCTTCACATCTTTGTGGGTATGCTGGATTCCTCATCTTCTGTTGTTTGAATCAACATGCAAGCTAATCTTTGATCATTTTACATGTACTTGTTTTAGAAAATAATATACATACAGCTCTTCAATTAGAGAAAATAGAGTAGAATTTTTTTTTTCCCACTGTAGTTTCCCCACCATGCACAGGCATAGTTCTACTTATGTAGGTAGAAGATAAAAATTTTGGTCCATATTTGAGATAAGATCAGTTATGTGCAGGTTGGTAATCTTTTCAATGCAAAATTTATTTCGAAGTCCAATTAGAAAGAGATGCGAATTATAAATGCAAAATTTAGTACTTCCCAATGATAAGAATGGGTAGAAAAAGGAATTTTCAGCGACATGTCAAGACAGCAACAATATGGTGGCACTTGTCTTTTATGTGCATTAGAGTAGGGGGGGGGGGGGGGGGGTGCATTAGACATTCTAGTGGAAAAATTTCCAGCATTTCTTTTGTTTATAAGTGACTAATAACAAATATATATATATTCAAAAATAATAATTTCTTGTTTTCAGAGTCAGCATTTTGATGTATCCTAACCAAGAACCTGAAGTACTAAAACTTCTAACTTAAGTTGCCCACTTGTGGTCTGAAGTGATTATCTTTCAATGTGTCAATCTTTCTGATAAAACACAAGTAAGCTTCAATATGGTAGTTTTTGCATACCATAAACGATTGGTTGTAGCAAAACAAACAATAATAGTTTCTATTAAACATGGATTTGAAAAAAATACCTACGTTACATACAGAAAATGATTAATGACCAAGTTCACACATTGAAGAGGCCATGAACTTATTTTACAGGATTACTTTACAAGAGCCTAACATATTCTGACTGACAAACCAACTGAACAGATAAGATAACATAAGCACAACAGTATAGGTTATGTGGGCACAAGTCTTCAGTGTTTGAAACTCCTATAAGATGATCGATCATCCCATTCAAGTTGACATGAGAATTGGACACAATCATAGTATTGTAAAATTTTAGCCGGTTGGTCAAAATTCAAAATATATATTTTTAGTAGAATTAGAGTAAGATGAATAAAGGGGTCATTTTTTATGGGATGTGAAGTTGAATGCTTTTGACAGCAAGAACCTCAAAAGAGGACAGTCAGGCTGGCTATGTTGTATGGATCAAACTGCTGGGCAAAAATGGATCAACAAGCACTATAGAAATGAAAATCTTAAGTTCGATAAGTTGTAAAAGCTCGATGTCACAATGCTGTTGCTGATGAGGGTAAAATTGCAGAGTAAACCAAGAAGTGAGAGAGAGCATGGGCACAAGGAATTGAAGTTAGCATGCTAATTTTAGTACAAAAAAATAAAAATAAAAATGGTAACTTCAGTAAAAATTTACAAAAGAGAGGCCAATCAACTTTAGCAAACATATGTGCAAGATTGATTAGCCAAGCTAATAAATGCTTGCTACTGAAGTATAAGTTTTGAATAGCAAAAAGAAAATTTCTCCATACTTCTATCTTGAGTTATGTGATAAGACTTAAAGGATCCTAATTCTCTTATCATGCCTTGCAGAGGCCCTCATAGTTCAAAAGCTCTAGGGTAAGACTTGGAGATAGCAGTACTCATCATAGTTGAAACCTTGCAGAAGGAAACAGATAATAGCACCTTCGACAGGCAGATTACATGAGCTTTGGAGTTTATTAATTTAACTAACAGTTTTGTTTGTAATAAAGGATGTTTCTTGTGCAAAGATAGAACAAAGAAACTTTCAAAACTATGGGTCTAAAGAGTGATGACAGAGCTCACTTTTTCTTTTCTGTTTATTTTATATTGCTAAGCTAGAACTGAGAAAATAGGTGACTACAACTAGGAGAGTATTCTACTGTGATCTTTGAGCCCTTTCTTGGTTAGGAATTCTGCAATGCAATTGCCTCCAAAATGCCATCTTAATGTTTAGGATGGTGACAAAACCAGTGTGTGATTATTAGATGCAAAAGCCTAGACATAATCTTACAGCTCTAGGGTCTTTTGAGATGTATGATGGGATGTCCCCTTCCCTTGGTTATAACTCTGAATTTTGGGTAGTAAATATATCTTGGAGATATACTCATGTTTCTTAAAAAAACAGTTTGGAGAATTACATGGATATGCATACCATCCATAACTTCATATAGACTGTGGGATTCTTCAAAATAAATTTCGGTCTCATTCCAATGACAAAAGCCTTTAGAATGCAACCAAATCATTGGAAACAATATAAAATTTGCAATCACTCATAAGGTATTGCTTTCCAACAATATCCAAACATAAGGTCAAATCTCCCACAAGAACAATGGTTGACTTTAATCTTATCGATACAGCATGTACACTCGTGAATAATGAATTCAAACATGAATATCTGTCAGCGTACATGAGCAGAGTTGCCCATTATGAGATAAAATCACAACCCATTGTTCTGAGGAGGAATTTATCAATAAGTTTCTGGTTAGAATGAGAATCGAAATATTCTAATCTATTCAGTTAGTAAACCATAATACCATAGAAGCCTCGAATGCAAAATCACTAGCATGTGAAGTTTTGATGCCCAAGTGAGGAGAAATAATACACATCACAATAGATTTTCTCACGCTAAAACCTCTAGATAACAAAATAATCAGATAGAGAGACCAAAAGAGCTTCTTGGGAGTACCTTCTCTTAAGTAGTGAACCAATGGCATGAAGTAACCAGCCTCTGCCATGAGAAGCACGTTCTGTGTGTTGCTCGACAAAGCACGCAACAACTTCCCCGCATCACTTGAAGCAGAAGGATCATCTCCATTAAGCAATAAAACCAGCATCACAATACAGCCCTGGATTCTACCAATTCTTTGCCGAATTTTAACAATATCAGAAAGATCCAAAAGCAGGCCTACCGCTTCCCTCCTCTCATCAACATCCCTTGACAAAGACCTCACAATACTTGAAAGAGCCTCGACACCTGCCATCCTTTCCTGCAGACCAAGTAACAACACAAACAAACAAAACAAAGAAAAAATCCAGAAAGATCACATCAGCAAAATCACAGCCATATCTACTTCCCCACTATCCTAACAAGCCAATTAAGCAACAAAAGAAGCATAGATTTAAGATAATTTATGTGATTGGGTGCGGTGCATACTGAATGAGTAAATGGGGAAAGAAGATGAATGCTAGAAGATAAGGACACACTGCCATCCATATATATATATATATATATATATATTATGTGGTAAGCGCAGCTAAAACAAAACTGAATCGAGAAGAGTGATATAAGTTCTTGAATTGACTCTAAAATTTTACCTTATTCTCGTCACTATGAAAGGCGAGACTCCTCAACAAGAGAAGTATCTTCAACCTACTATCTCCCTTCGCCGAAGCCAACCGATTCAACAAAACCGGAATCAAACTCTCTCCTTCCTCGCCCACCAATCCCTCTGTGATCAAAATTCCCAGCTCCAGGAGCACAACCCCAAGCTCATCCTCGTTGCCGCTCTTGACCCGCACCACCAAATCTTCGATATCGATAACACCACCACCTTTCCCCATCGTCGACCCAGCAAATTGCACACCCATCATCTCGCTCTGCAGCACCGCAATCTCCTCCTTAACCTCAACCAAAGCATCCGTCCAGGCTTCAACAAAAAGGCCGAGGCATCTCCCGAGGTCCCGAACGCAACCCTCCATGAGCCGGAGGGCCACCGGCGAGCCGGCGGAGCTCCTGACCAGCGCCCGGGCGCGGCGGAGCTCGGCGTCGAGGGCTTCCGCGGCCTTCCGGATAGCCGGCGCCGAAACCTCGGCCTGCGGGAGGCCACGGAGAACTGGCGCCAACCGTTCGAGCAGGGCTGCGAAGACGGGGAGGGCGGAGGCCAGGTTGAGAGTCTCGGCCTCGGGGTCAGTTGCGAGGCAGACCGTCTCCTCGACCGAGTTCAGCAGGCGGGAAAGGAGCTCGCCGGCGTCGGAATCGGGCTGGTCCATGGCTTCTGGGAGCTTTGGAGAAGAGCGGGCTAAGAGGGAGAAGGATTATGATAGCGAGGAGTGAGTGGTGGGATGGAGAGAAAAGAGAGAGAGAGAGAGAGGAGAGGTGATAACAAGACGGAGTCAACTAATACCGATGGCTTGCTTGCCTGCTTGTGAGAGGAAAGAGAAGACTTCGAACAGGTATGCTATCGAATTCTTTCTCTTTCACAGCTGTCTCTTTCCCGCGGGTAAGAGGAGGAGAATACGAGAGTTACCCCCTCGGAGACGCGGGCGCGACCGAGCGAGCGTTATATAAAATGACGATGATGGCGCGTGCTGCGGTCAACCGTAAAGAAGCCGAACCGCTTGAACGCGTCAAAGAGAGGGAAGACTCGACGACCGGAGCAGGCCGTGCCACGGGTTTTTTTTTTTTTTTTTTTGGGTCAGGCCGGCCGGGATACGCTTGATGTGATGCAGTAGGCGAGTCCATGACAATCTATATTTTGGCTGCTTTATATGGATGCAAGTTAATATAAATATTACGTCGTTCTAGCAATAATGACTTGTCACCTACTCCATTAAAATTATGGTATAAAATTGTTCTTAAAATATTTTATGAAAATTTAAGAATGCAAGTTGAGTCAGTGGTACTCTGTTGTATGTGCCATGTCACGCAAACCAAACCAGTGTGTCATGAGAGGAGACCTTGTCGGTTTCAAGTGACCTTGATGCTTGAATTTTGATAGGAAGATCGTAAAGATGATCCCAATCGAAGTTTGAATTTTGAGTTCAACTATGCTACTTTGTTAAGTTCATTTTTTTTTTCAGAAAACTGATTTTCAATTTCACCATTCAAAATCTCATTTAGAAGCTTCAGTCTTTCATACAATTTCTTTTGTATCCTTGATAGGAGAAGTCTTTATTTTCAGAAAAGAATGTCCATTGATTTGAAAGGGTCAGACTTTAGCAAGGTAGATTGCCGTCGCCATCCTACTTACAGGTGGGTGGCAATGTCGAACTGATTTGGTGATGGTAATAGAGGTGGTGAGAGTGTCATGGAGAAGAAAAGAGGGCATTTTACATGAGGTGGGATGGTTAATGAAGCTTGGAAGACAACATATAGAGGTTGCTTTGTCCATCATAAACACAAGGATCTCTCATCACATGGTCATTTGCAATGCCTTTATGTCCCTCTACTTGAGCATCCAAATTGGATTCAAACATAGGATCTCTCCAACAAAAAGAGGTTGTCCCACTGCAGGGCCAGCTCCTTCTAATTTGAGCCACAATCTAGGTCTTATCTCAGTCGATATAACAACTGAGAACCACTTAGGTTAGTCAGTTTCAGGATGGACCTCAATTCTTCCAAACGGTGTTTCAACCCTTTAGTATGGTTACTTTGTTATTTTAACACCAATGGTACAAGCCAATTAAGTAAAGTTGATGCCGGAGTACCATGCGAGCTAGAAAATTCAGACCAAGATCAATTAATTGTAAGTTTTGCGCAAAAGAGAACTTCATAACTTTTTAACATTATGCAAGCAGATTTGAGAAGCACATTTCAAGGCTACACTTCTCTTTATTTAGCTCCAGCAATGCATAAGAATTACCGTCAGTCTGAAGGCTACAGCATGCTGATTCCTTTTGTCGACAACCTCTGAAATATTCTATTATCTATTTCCCACACCATTCAAGTTAACTATTAAGTAGTTGCAAAGCAATGATAATTTACAAACTAATATAGACCTATACTCATCGATACGCCCAATGGAACGATAATACCAAGGAGAACAAAGGTTCCTTGTCAATATTCTACTATCTATTTCCCACACCATTCAATTTAACTATTAAATAATTGCTAAGAACTGATAATTTACAAACTAATATAGATCTATACCAACTGTTCATTGATGTGCTCAATGGGATGATAATACCAAGAAAAATAAAAGTTGGTCTTTTATGGTATCAATCATGTGGTTGGGACAGGATACTTGACTCCAGTTTCTTAGTCTTTCTTCTTGGCTAGCAGAACTGAAACAGTTGACTTCCACCATTGAACCGAAGGAGATGGATCACAAAGGAGAGCATAAGATGCCACAACACCATTTTGTTACGACACCACATTGGCAACAGTCTTTTTGTGCCATTTTCCTTTTAGCATTGAACAACCTGCCATGCAAGTAATGCATAATACGCTGCTTACCATCGAAACAAGAACAAGACAACTAACTAGATACAAATATGAAAGTTCTAAATACAATTATCAAGTATAGAATAGTATGTGTCGAGAATGAGCCTCATGAGAATTCATGATATATGATCATATTTACAGAAAGTCTTAGAAAGGAAGCTATGTTGATTGGATGTTATATCCTAGAGAAAATCATCGGGGTGGTGTTCTGAATATAAGCAGCTGCTGCTCCCACTCCACTTCCCAGCTTGACCGGGTACCCTACATCTTTGAGTATCATCTCCACACCACCAAGACAGCCCAACAGTTCCAGCTGCACAATTTAAACAAAGTTTAACCATTTTGCATAAAATCCAGCCATTAAGCCTTATTGATGAGAAACTAATATTTTGTCTAACTGGCCTATCAGAAACCAAAATTGATGAATGACTACTTGTTAAAATAATGAACGTTAATGATATTCATAATTGAGGACCAACATATCATACTTTGAGCAAATCAAATCTAAAGTTAAAATGACGCTTTTCATTTTAAAGTGACGCTTTTCATTTTAAAGTCCGATAGTATCATTTAAGTGTTGCTGACAGGGGGCGAACGATCAAACCGGGACATGCTTGCTCAAGCGTAATCAACAGAAAAGAGAAAAAGGAAGGGACTTACCCTGTGTGTCGATGGGGCTAAGCCCGGCAGTGAAAAGAGCCTCCTCCGACAGTAGGTCATTAGCCGAAAACACTCGGCCGTCACAGAGGACCTCTAGGTCCTCCTCCTGTTTGGACAGAGCCGGATGCGTTTCCATGTCCCTGATAAAGTTTTTCCATACCCGTGGGAAGTCGGAGCTGATATTCCTCTTGGCAATAAAAAATTGGACCTTCCACTCCTTTATGGACGATGGCTTATCCGTTATCGTCTTGAATGACCTTCGAGGTCCGATATAGGACCACTCCGAGTTCCTTCCAAACATCAGGTGGTTACAGGCACGGAACAGGGGGAGAGTTGCTGTTACCTAAACCTGGTTGCACATCGAAATAAACCCAATGATGCTGCGCCAGCTGTTAGGAGCCACCATTGTCGGGCAGATGTTGTAAAATTTATAATCTCCTTCACCAGGGGGTGGAAGGGGAACCGAAAGCCTGCCTTCAGACTATCTTCATAAATAAAAGTCTCATGCTTCAATTCATGCGAAACCCTATGCTCGGGTTCCAATAATCGCAAAAGAACATCCGAAGGAACGCCATACTTCTGGCGTATTCTCCCCAAGTCTTCGGCAACAATCTCTAAAACCATGTCGCTGAGACTCACCATGCTGCTAGGCTAAAAGGGACATCGAACGGGGTTACAGAAGAAGCAGGGGAACAAATTCTCCAAGAAGGAGCGAGGAAGCGCTGCAAATAGGAATGGCGCTGCTTCGACCTTGCTTTCTCCAAAAGAAACCGCTTCAAAAGGAAGATAAGGCGTCTCAACCAAGGTACTCGGAACCGCCATCACAGCGCCATGGAAATCAGAATTTGCTACGTGGCGCTCCCCCAACCATTGTCCCTAAGAAACGACGGATCCGTCCTGTAAAGGCAGGACGGTCGTGCGACATTAAATAGGGCATCATTACACAGGCTGTCAAATCCAGATCCCTCCTTCCGGATTGTGCCACTTGGAACTATACTCCCTATGTCCGAACCTACGCTTCGAACTAGGGAGTGGGAGGCATGTGTTGAGGGATAAAATCATCATTGCATTGATGACAGTGCAAAGGGTTAGGATCAACCCTGGCTCCCACTCGCTGCGCGGTGCCCTCGAGAAATGAACCGACCGTTATACCTCGGTGGATCAAGGCACCTTAGCCTCTCGGCAAACCAAGGATCCCCCAAGTACGGATTACATCTCTACGCCTCGCTAGCCAAGCTATCCCTATCTCTCAGCCCAGCCCGAGCGATCTCTACGCCTCGCTAGCCGAGCTATCCCTATCTCTCGGCCCCAGCCCGAGCTATCTCTACGCCTCGCTAGCCGAGCTATCCCTATCTCTCGGCCCCAGCCCGACCGATCTCTACGCCTCGCTAGCCAAGCTATCCCTATTTCTCGGTCCTAGCCCGAGCGATCTCTATGCCTATCCATAACTCGATCTGCCCGAGTGATATCTATACCTCTGCGGAATCAAATCATCCTCACGCCCAGCCTACTCCTTTGTCATACCTCGGCAAACCGAACCTTTCCATACTTCAGCGGATTAGGTTGTTCTCCGTGCCTCGGCTCGATTGAAGCATTTAGGTACCTACCTTTGCGGAACCAGAATAACCAAACAAGGATCCACATAGGCAATCATACCTATGCTACTGGGAGCGGCCTAGAGCCTATACGATCGACGAATCTCAAAGCGCCGGATAGCCCTCTCGACCGTTGATCTTTTAACTAACAAGATATGGATCCCATCGGCCTCACAACAGCCTGATTCGAATCAGCCTTGAATCCCAACAACTTTCAGATCTCAACACCCTTAAAGAATCAGGTAACTGCCTATAAATAGCGCAGTTCCAGATTCTCTCAGGTAAGGGCATTCTCAACGTACTCTCAGCAATACTCTTATGCTATCACTGCTCACCGCTTTCCGCCATTAGAACTCTGCTCAGAGCTCCCAAAAGGGACACCCTGGAGGGACTCTTCAGCGAGAGCCTTCTCTCCATATTTTGTTCGTTGTTGATCTCCACTGACTTGAGCATCGGAGGGTCTTCTGCAAAGGGCCACCCCCAACGCCTCTCGTGTGAGGACTATTTTGCAGGTCCGCTAGGAAGGAGCCCAATCCGAAGCTTGACCACGCCCGAGTCAGAGGACGGATTTCAGCAACAACATTAAGAAAGCCAAGTTTCAGGTCTGATAAGTTCATGAGCTGCTTCCAATTCAATCACACTTTGTGATTGATTACATCAAAGGCCAAAGGAGTTGCAAGATATCAACTGAATACACCCCATATCATGTCAGAAAGTAGTCAAGATGACTTCCCTAAAATGGAATGCATATCTTCCTCAGCATTGTTCATTTGAGAAAAATTCAAGCTCCTATATTAAGCTTAGATGATAGTGATGATGTGACATAATCAAAAGTAACGCTTATCTTCAGGCAGAAAATTGTTTTAACGAAGGTAAAATACTTGTGTAGGGTCCATGAAAGCTTATACCGGTGGGTGTTTAGTCTTGCATTAGTTGTATACCGAAGAGATTTTGGATATTTATGCAAGGTCAAGAAACTCAAATAATATATTCAGGCTTGTTTTTTTACAGTAAGGTCTTGTGTTGTTTCAGATAGTATCAGAGTAGTAGACCTGGATCTATGAGATATAGCAGAAGGGCTCATGGTGTTTGTGATTAGATTGGGACTTGAATACTCAGCCTTTTTGGGTAAGGTCCTAGGATGTTATAAAATCAATTGAATGTGATGGAAAAAATTTAAAGATGATCAAAAGCATGTAATGTATCTAATTTAATGACACTTCATCAAGGTTTAGCGGCACTTCCAAACACATGCCTCACCCGAATGATGAATTGATGCCTGGCTGGTTTATTGACCTCTAAAGAATAACAGTATGACCTAAAAGTTTACTATATGAATATCCTACTTTGGATCTCATGGTAGTCATAAAAGAGAATGTTTCAGCAATGAAACATATCTGTGCTAACATCAGCAAATGATAAGGTAGGTTACCTACGGTCAGATCCATTATGGGAAATGATTACTTGAAAATGACAACCAACCTCATGATTCAGAAGGATTCTCAAAACCTTTGGCCATGACAGCCATATAAATGAACCAGCAATAATGTGGAGCTCCAAATGGAAGGCTCAACTTCAATGTTTGCTTTAAGAAGACTAGTTATTTGCATATATGGAACAAGGGCACTTGCATCATACTGGTGATTTCTTTGTTCAAAAACTCAAATTGGAAAAGGATATGCATGATCATCCTTCTTGTTTAGCAGAAATTACTCTAATACAGCCATGCATTTATAAGCATATGTTAATGCACAAGAAAAGGATTTATGCCTTCTATCTTCACCAAAGAACAAAAATAAAGGATAGCCCTAAATTAGACACAGATGCTTACAAAAGGAAAAGGATATTTCTATCCATTTCAAACTCCACCTTCATAAAACAATTGCATTTATTTTATAGGTCCTCCAAATATGCAATTTACTTGCAATGAAGGAAGAAAGAAGGGCATACCTCATTGAGGTTACCTAGATGTCCTATTCTGAACACTTTTCCTGCCACTTTGTTCAAGCCCAAACCCAAGCTTAAATTGTATCTCTGCCATCCCCTCCTAACAACCTCAGCACTGTCAATATAAGGTGGAACCACCACTGCAGTGACTGTGTCACTAAACCATTCCTCCTTCTGTGTGCAGTTCTTCAAGCCCCAAGCCTGAACAGCTAGTCTGCACATTCAAATTTTAACAAAAGTAGAATACAGTCATTCAATTTTAAGAGCATCACTTAAGATGCAGAATCCAGAGAATTTCATCAAATATAAGAGAATAGGATGATGATTCAGGAGTCAAAAAGATTTCAGAAACATATATGCCTCTTTACATTTTACTTTTTTCTGAGCAACAAAAATAGATATTGTACTACAGATGGACTAAACCAAAGTGAAAAATATCTGATATGTGTTGACCTTGTTGCTTTCCCCAAACGGTTGTGCCTTGCAATCACATTATCAAGTCCTTCCTCAAATATAAGATCCAAAGATGCTCTGAGCCCATACAACAGTTGGATGGAAGGAGTATAGGGCCAATAGGTTCCCATTTTGTAGAACTTCAGGTAATCATTCCAGTCAAAGAATACCCTTAGTGATTTGGCTGTCTTAGAGGCTTCCAGTGCTTTTGGGCTAGCACAGACAATTCCCATTCCAGTGGGCATCGAAAGAGCTTTCTGCGATCCAGTTAAAGCTACATCAACTCCCCATTCATCCATACGAAAGTCAATAGCACATATTGATGACACACCATCAACAAGCAGTAGTGCAGGATGCTTGTATTCATCTGCAGTGCCATATTGGTAGCATGAGAAGTTTAATTAGAAATATGAATTTCATCAGGGGAAGACTCACCAATTTGAGCAAACAACTAAGACTGAAATGAGTTGCAGAAATAGGACTGAAACCATGCATCTTTGCCTGATATTAATATAATATTTTAAGCCTAAGCCAACATAAGAAAATGGCCTTTACAATAATCTAAAGTTCTAAACTCTATTACTTCATTCCTGTGTTTGCTGACATTTAACACATGATAACTGAAATGTTTATACTTTATAGCACTATAAACAAGAGTATGAATTATAAATTATATTTACACCTTCATGGGGAAAAAAAACAATCCAAGACCATCACTTGGAATTCAAAATTTCATGATAAATATAAAAGATTTGCATGCAAAGACAATAGTTTCCAACATAAAGGGGGCCCAAATCATATAAATCCATGTTTTAGAAGCTCCAATCTACTCCACAACCTTCTCCTTCCCCTAAATGTCATTGAAACCACCGCACACACCCTAAAACTTGTTATAAATCACTTTTCATCTGATTGGTTTTTGAAAGTAGAAACTAATATGCTCCCAATTTTCTCAAAGCTTGTCAAGTCTGAGTCTAATGCTTTCTAATATTTGAACAATGAATATATGGCAAAAAAAAGTACAAGTCACCCATATATGCATCAATCTTGGTGACTTCTAAATAACAATTGGAATGTTATGGTTTTGGTTTTCAGAGTTCTGCTGGGAACAGCAGCAGCAGCAGCCCAAAAAAAAAAAAAAAAAAAGAAAAGAAAAAGAAGAGAGATATTTGGTCACCTAAGACAGGCAAAGGTTCTTGTTTAGACACAATCATTGAAACCTCAAAACAAAAATTGTATCAAATGATGAACTAGCGTTCATAATCTTTCCACAAGCTATCAAAGACTTGAACATAACAAATCATTTTACATAGTTTTCTTGCCAATATCATGTCTTTGCTAAGAGATGCAAATCACAAAGTGGTTAAAGCTTTGTTTCCCATCGTGTCCGAAGGAATTATAGAGTGTCCCTTAACCTTTCCTTTCTAGAAGTTCAATACCAAACTTGTTATAAAACCATAAAACTTGCTTCTACATGCCTCACATTTTGAAATAAGCATTAAGCTTGTTGATCATGCTATATACAATTTTGGCAACACTTTCAGTCAATGGAATAAGTTATCATTGTGATAGATGAAACTAGCAAGTTTATTACACTGCAAGCATAGCATCATAACTTAAGAATATAGAACATATCACATAAGTGGGAACAACATAAATAAACCATGAGGCATCAACATGATTTTATATTAAATGTGGATAAATCCTGTGCTTACCTAGCAAGTTCCTTACAGCTGCCAAATTATTGGTGACTCCAGTTGCTGTCTCATTGTGAACAATACAGATGGCCTTAATTGTATGAGCACTGTCTTGTGCTAGTTTCATTGCCAGAATATGAAGATTGGCTCCTTGACCCCACTCACTTTCTATGACATCAACATCAAATTTGAGGCGTTGTTGTTGATCAATCCAGAGAAGACTGAATTGCCCAATAAGAAAAGATACAATTCTATCACCAGGTGATAATGTGTTTGTTAATGCACTTTCCCAAGCTCCAGTACCTGCATGAAGACACCAGATTATTACACATCGATTATGCTTGGTTATGAATAAAGATATTCCACTGAATAAGATGACAAAAGATAATCTAAATACAGCCTTGTAAGAAAGTATAGTTATCATAAGATTATCCAAATAAATATATTCTGAACACACTTTTTTCGGTGATGCGCATCACTATTGAAACTGTATTTTATAATCTTTGATAGCAACAAGAGCATTTTATACAAAATGATCGGTAAGCAATATCATAATATAAACTTCAGTGACATGCTGGCACATATGATTTTATCCTACATTGTTGCATTAACAATACAATTTGTGAGGATTTAGGCCTTTTGGCTTAGTTTGGACCTGTGTTTAGAATTCTAAATCAAAATTTAAGCAAGAAAAATTAAAAGTTCATGGTATGCATTATTGGCAATTTATCTTGACGTGCACATTTGGTTCCTGAAGTTTTTATAAAAGTTTGATGGAAAACAGTTTAACAAATTTACTAAGCTTTGGGAAGGAAATATCAGGTTTTTGAATGGCTAGTATCAATGAGTTCTTTTTAATGAAACCGAATAAAATAACCACCAATAGTTCTTAATGTTATGATTAATTTTTTAAGCACATTATAAAGAAAAGTAGATGTATAATATAAACATAAGAATTTCTAACACAATCAACTGCTTATTAACTATAGATATCAATAAATTTGATAATCAATGAGATGCTTTTTGAAAGAAAGAAAAATGCATCGATATGTTAAGCAGGGAGCATCAATAATTTCAGAAGATTTCTGTTAATGGCAGATTTCTCTGTATCTGCTTTGTGAGGGTGATGTTCAGGTTAGAGATAATCAAATTCACAATCTTGGTACTAGACCTTGTGTCAATACCATTTGGGTACAGTGTTGGTACATCCGATATGGAGTTATTTTGACATATCGACACTTAGTACACCCCTCATACCACATGCCTGTTTGGTACTATATGGTACTAGCATGCCCAATACGGAGCCATACAAACCGGCACCATGTATATGGAGCTGATGTACTAGAGCTAATAGTACTTTATAAGCTGGTCAAATCGCCCATTTAGTTTTTTGGTGGAAAGCTGGCCATCTTGGAACAAATCACCAATCAACAACTTAGATCTTTAATTAAATTTCAGTTTGTGTGGTATTACTACATCGATCTAGGTGATTAAGTGATTACCATTCTGATCTAAGTGATGGTAGGAGATCGAAGCACTGTAGTCTTGTAGCCCAAGTCTGAACCTAGATAAATACGCTCTGGAGTCCTAGTTACAGTTCATGATTTCGTGGAAATTTGCTTCTAAATAGTGTTTCCCTGATGTTATGTTTAGGAATTCTACAATGCCAAGAATTTTGTATAATTAAACACAACATGACAGCACAATGCTCCTTTACCTCTCAAAAATAGTTTACCCTAATAACATCAGCCAAAGCTCCCAATATTGGAAGAATCCTTTGGTACAGGTACATCAGGTTGACTTCAAGCATTAGACAGTACCAAGTTAAAATATCAGACATTGCTAGTGAAGCCAGAGCATCAGATGGTGGAAAAGACAATGGCTCTTCTAATCAAACACTCATCTGCAGTATGTCACATTTTCATTCAGATGGAAGACAATCAACATTTAGTAGATTGCATTGCAAACTTTCAAGTGGAAGAAGTTCAGAGCCTAGATCTGTATGAGAGCACTAAAAAGTTTCTATTGTCATTTGTAGGATGAATGAGACTACTTAACAGTGCTGCTCATGGATGAAGCTTTTCCTGCAGAGCTTTCTGCAATTGTCCCATACAGACAAGACAGCTGGTAGTGACCACCCAGAAATGTTTGGTACACTATGATAGGGAGCTCTGGGCATTTCAGACATAAATACTGCAATGAGTGTGCATTTCTAAATAGTTCCTACCTACAAAAGTCCTGAGTTAAAATAGTTTTTTAAAACTTACTACTATCTGTCCAATTGTCAGGTTATTTATCCTTTGTCAATTTCCAACCCCCTTTGATGGCAAATCTGGCAACTTACAAGGTAATATAAAGAAGGAAAGCTCTAATGAACTCAAAGATTCGGACCATCTCAAACTATGAAGGTGAAGTCTGTTAGAAAAATCTGAACATTGACTGATATTATCTATGACAAATACAATAAGCATGGAAAGAATTACCTGTAGTGGGAATTAGAAAAGGAGTTCCACTTGTTGTCTTGAAGATCTTCTTAACATCCTCGAGAAGAGTCTTTGTCAATGCAGGCACAGCTGGGGACCTGTAGTCTTCGTTGTTCCTGTTCATGGCCCGAATCACAGGCTCCGGGATATTCGTCGGCCCCGGAACAAAGAGTTGGTTTCTTCCAGGCCCATATACATAATCCATCTCTTCTAGTATACTCAAGAGGGCAAGAGGTCAGTTATTCTTTAATGTTTGCCAAGCTAAGCAGAGCTCCCCTGCAAAAACCACAGAACCAAGAGTGTTTCTTTCCAGAGCGATGATTGTTAATCAGAATGCTAAATGGAGAACGTGTGTTCATATACTAAAGGGTATGAAAGTGAGTCAGGCCTCAATTCACGATTTAAATAATCTAAACTCTCCAAGAACCTAACAAATAACAAATTGATAAGCAAACACTGTTACTTTTGTCTATGATAATTCGCCCACTATTGCACAGAATTATAAGTCTTAAATGTTTCGAAAAGCATTACACCAATGACCAAAAGGTTCCAAATCACAAAATCTACTAGTTTTAAAAAAACCATCTGGCAGAACCACTTGATGAAGACAGACAAATATATATATATAAAGAGCCAAATTAATTGCGAGAAAAATATGGATTCATAAGTTATAAATAAGTAACTCATATCCTGTCACATGTAACGTAGAAAGAGCACCATAACTTTGATGAATCTGAAGCTTATGATGAAAACAACCGACTTTCAAAAGAACTATAATATTTCTTAAAGAAATCATCCGCATGTCCGAATTATTATTTTAAAAAAAATTGTTATTCGCTGACAACTGAACAAAACTGGAGATATTCTAATATAGATTTACTGAGAAAACGAGGAGAGAGATTGCAAGAAGAATACCTTTGTCTCTCTCTCTCTCTCTCTCGCTCTTGCTCTTTTAGTTTGTTAGTCTTCTCCAAGCCATCCGCTGGAAAGCTTCTTGAGAGCTTCCGGTTTTGGTGAGCCATGAAGGGTGGTATAGATATAGGGAAAGACAAATGGGATGGGGTGGCGGGAATCATGGGTTGGAGGGCGGCCAACGGTCGGCATCCGGATCCGACGTGGCAGATAAGAGAGCATGGTATCGTGCGGCGGAGAGAGGAGACCGCCAAGCTTTTATGCCATTGATTTGATTTTATTTATATTGCTCGAGGAGATGGGGGATAAGAAAGCTTGGGAGGAGAGTTGTCATTTTTATTGCCATGTTAACGTGGATGGATAAATAGGCCAGATTTTAAATGCCCTGTTCGATCCGATTAGAATCAGACTAACAGTTAGTCGGACGTGTAGCAGCATTTAATAACCGAAATGAAATGGTACTAAAATTTTAGATCATTGATGATTTGTTGTGCTCTAATTTTCAATGATTTCATAGCATAACATTTGATATGTTTTGTTTAATGATTAAAATTCTTTGATAACTATATTTAATATATCTAGTTTGTCATGAGAATTTAAGATTGTTGACTATATAATATTAAAACTATCTCTATTATATTTTACCATGATAATGTATCATTATTTTGTATTATTTATTATAATATTTAGATTAAATTTTAAGCAAAATAAAAAAAAGATTTATGTAGCTAATCTTAACTAATTTAGATTAAATTATTATTGTTGTTGATGCTATTATTTAATATTTAAATAAAATCATAACATTAATATTTATAATATTATAGATAATATTAATATAATCATATAATATTAAATCATATTATATAATATGAAAATAATAGTAAATACTTTTTTTAAAAAGACACGAGGTGTTTTGGTCCATAAATCTTAGTCCAACATCATCATCTTGGGATATTAGATACTCAACTTCAAGAATAAGTATAGGATCACTAGATTGGATGATAATTCTAAAGATGTGTTAAAATCATTATAGATGAATAATCCTACACTAAATGCTCCCATAGCTCCATTGCAATGCATATTCAAAAGGAACATAGATGGCTTTGATGAGGGATGCAAATCAATTGGATTAGCCTGCCTATGATCTCAAACCAAGTTGAAAGGGTTCAAGCCTGCTCCTTATCTACCTATGATCTCAAACCAATTGTTGAAAAGGTTCAAGCCTACCCCTTATCTAAGTCATTTTGATTGATATTTGGATTGAAAATTATGATATGTTTCCGATGTAGATTCAGTTTACATTGCTGAAAGATCCAATCCAAACTCAAATTGATTCGAAATTAATGCACTACATTGAGATTCTCCTCTCTGCTTAGAAATTTCTAATCTAACCCTTTTACTCACTTGGGAATCATCATCCTCCAAAGTATTTAGAACCCTGTTTGATGGCTTGTTGCATGGTCATTGGAAGGTTTAGAGTTATATTTTCCTGTTTTTTTTTAAATTTGAATAAATTTCTCAACAAGCCTCCAAAATCTTGTTCAAATGGTCATGCCAAATGCAATTTCCATAGAGCATTTTAATAAATTTATTTTGCTATAAAAAAAGACAATGTTTATTGAGAAGGTTTTATTTTTATTTCTTTTTATTTTGGATTGTTGTTGAATGGGAAAAAGAAAAAGAAATAATATTTTATTTCATCAGCATATCCGATCATTTTTCATTGGTTGCATGGAAATTTGCTTAACAATATTGTGCATCAATGCTGTCCCTTCTGTTTAAAACACATTAAGTTGCCAAGGGTTCTTATATGAATTATCCATTCATTAAAATTACAACACCAAATGAAAACAAATAGAAGCATTCGCTCATACTCTGTGTACTGTTTAAATTTTTTCATGACTGATCTATTTCTGTCATGGTTGCTTCATTTGTTGCATTATTTAGAAAAAAAAAAAAATTTAAAGAAAGGGGGATCAGAAGTGCACTAAGATTTCATAGAGTTAATGAAATGAAGAACAAAGATAGGAGGAGAAAGACATACAAATAGTTCTTACAAATAGTTTTTGGTGCTTGATACTACACCAACATTAAGAGTTACAAACCAAACCCTCAAATAGAACAAGTATATGCAAGTCCTTTATTTCATTATTACATGAGCATAGGATCTGAATCAACTGAAGAACGCTTGATGTGATGCTCCTACTATCTTCTGTAATAATTGCAACTGATGAGTCTCCACTCTTCATCAGAAGCAGGTTTCACATAACCAGCAACAACAAAGTGCAGCAAGACTGCATGGAAAGAAGCATATGAGTTAAATATTTTTGAGGTAGAACTAGAAGGAGACAGCATGTGCCAAACAAGAGATCAGAGATGTTATGGATATGAAAAAAATCTATCCAACATAAGTGAAGAATGCACTTCATATTTATAGGACTTGGCAGCCAATAATGCTTTTATTAGAAGACATTCTCTATCTACTCATCAAATTCAATGATATAGCAGACTTTTGGTCACAATAGACAACATGATGGTTTAATCCAAGTGACAGTGTAGATTTAGGTGTAAGAAAATGAAGACTTCCATTATTTTCTTGAAAGATTAGGAGATATTCTGCGAAGCATGTGGGCATGGACCGAAGCATATTGCATATAATTTTTTTTCAGGCAATAGAAGGCTAAAGCCACCAGACATGCAAGCTAATTATTTTGAAGCAAACCTCTCAGTATATAGCTATTAGCATCGAACAGACAAGCAAAATCAAAACCTTTTGCCAAATATAAAGAAAAATCAAAACCTTTTACCAAATATACTTGTTGTCTTGCTTCTAAGTTTTTTTCCAGATATTAGACATGCACATGGTGCCTATACATTTTAAAATCTAGCCATTAAACACAACTGCTCTAAATCGAGAGCTTTTCTTTAACCAAGTTCTAATGCAAATTTGGTGAGAACTGAATCTGATAATGTTATACAGAAAAAGCTGATCTTTCATATATAACTAAAATTTAATTCTCCTATGACCCTCTTTCCTTTAGGCCATCTCTGATCTAGAGATTGAATATAATTTCATTATTCTATGCTTGCATAAGATGTTAGAGCATTAAGTACCTCTGGACAATAGTAACAAATCTTGCTTGGATTTTTATCAGCAAAGAAAAATCTTCTCTTAAAAAAAAAAAAAAAAAAAAAGTAAAACAAACAAAGAGAAATCTGAAATAAAATGATTTACCAGGTTTCTATGGGGAGAAGGATTTCATAAACCAACCATAGTAAGCAAATGAGCAAAGAGAGTATAAAAATTTAGATCCACAACATGTTTATACAACAAACAATCAGTATCATAAAACTATTAAAAGAACGTATTGTTCTTCACATGCTCGTATGCTACAGTTAAGCTTAAAATAATTTGCATATTAAAAAATTATCTGATGCTGTAGACATTTTTCCTTGAAAAAAATATAATTTCGAGAGATTTCTAGGAAAATCAATTAGATTTTACATGTCCCCATGCCCAGCAGAGCCATCGTGTGGTGGATGTGAAGGGTAAGTGCAACTGACTGCAAAGTATGTAGTGATCCACCACACCGAGTTCTTTCAGAACTGGCCAAAATCATTGCTTAAAACCCCACAAAAAAAAAAAAAAAGAACTGCTAAAATCTCTGCCATTGACTAGCAGTGTGTAGGCTCACCATCCTTCAATGAAACCTCTGTCGCCTCTCTTCTTGGTATGGGTAGGCCCTGGCTTGTTCTGCGGTGGCCCCGAATGATGTTCAGTTGGGTACCCTTTCACAGTCATAAAACAAAGCCTAAGATTAGTTGTAGTAGAAAAAAAATTAGAGAGAAAGAGAGAAAGATAGAGACCTGCTGGAGGTCTCTCCATGAAGGAAGTAGCAGAGAAGCAGCAGACAGTTGAGTGGTTTTTTGTGCCTCAAAGCCTGTTGTGAGCCAAGGTGTATGTATAGATATGAACTTAACCAAACATATACTCAACTCAACTCATCTAAGCCTTTTCCCAACTACATGAGGTTGGCTATATGAATCTGTTTTCTTTACTCTGCTTTATTCAGGACCAAATCGATATTTAAATTATAAATAGTTGTATTTTTTTTAATTATTTTTATCCATATTAATTTAAGTATATCTTTATCTTTCTCTTTATCATGAATTGTTAAAAGATCACTCTTCCTAACTAGAACATCTAAAGGTTTACATTATATATCCAAACCATCATAATCGATTTTCTATCATTTTATCTTCAATTGGAGCTACTTCTATCATTTCTTTTATATATTTGATGACGCCCAATCACCGGTCCTGAACGTCAGGAACGGATTGATTCTCGAACCTTCGCTTCACCAGGTTGCCTGCAAAGAAGTCACAGGACCGGAGATGATTCTCCGATGGAACCCTCCGACGCCCAATTAGCAATTGAGGTCACAGCAGAAAAGGAGCTCGAATGAGCTCTTTTTAGATGAAAAAGGGGGTTCCCGGGAAGGAGGGATTCCTCTCTGGGCCTTAGGATAGCGATTTTTGGGGTTATCACGCATACTGTTTATTGAGTGGATTCACATTTTTATAGGGGTTGACCCTGGTATGATCACGTGGGATTCCGTAAGAAGGAATGTCTGCAGAGTTCTTGAGAGTTGCGTGAATCTGCGCTAGTAGTGGGTCATGTCCCATCGGAAAGGGAGAAAACGGCGGTTGGTGGGCTAAGTCCCATCAGCCAGAGGGACTATTGGGTAGTTGGGTCCAGTCCCATCAGCAGCATGGCCAGTGGGTAGTTGGATATGGCGTTGTCAGGCGGCGCGGGTCAGAGAGGTAGCGTCCCGAGCTACCAGGGCGTGTTGGGGCAGATTTGGAGGAAACCGGGAAGTCTCGACTCTCCCGAGGGAGCCGAGGCTTACCTGGGTCAGCCAGGGGTGGCCGGGGCCAGCCTCGCCGACTAGGACATGCCGGGGCGGGGCCAACCAGGAATGGTCGGGCCGGATCGGCGGGCTTGGAGATGCCGGGGCCGAGAGGGGCCGACCAGGAATGGTCGGGGCTGACTCGGCGGGCTTGGGGATGCCGGGGCCGAGAGGGACCGACCAGAATGGTCGGGGCCGACCAGGAATGGTCGGGGCCGACTCGGCGGTCTTGGAGACGCTGGGGCCGAGAGGGGCTGACCAGGAATGGTCGGGGCCGACTCGGCAGTCTTGGAGATGCCGGGGCCGAGAGGGGCCGGCCAGGAATGGTTGGGGCCGACTCGGCGGGCTTGAGATACCGGGGCCGACCAGGAATGGTCGGGACCGACTCGGCGGTCTTGGAGACGCTAGGGTTAAGAGGGGCCGACCAGGAATGGTTAGGGCCGACTCGGCGGTCTTGGAGATGCCGGGGCCGAGAGGGGCCGGCCATGAATGGTTGGGGCCGACTCAGCGGGCTTGGAGATGCTGGGGCCGAGAAGGGCCGGCCAGGAATGGTCGGGGCTGACTCGGCGGGCTTGGAGACGCCAGGGCCGAGAGGGGCCGACCAGGAATGGTCAGGGCTGACTCGGCGGTCTTGAGATGCCGGGGCCGAGAAGGGCCGGCCAGGAATGGTCGGGGTCAACTTGGCGGCTTGGAGATGTCGGGGCCGAGAAGGGACGGCCAGGAATGGTCGAGGCCGACTCGGCGAGCTTGGAGATGCCGAGGCGCACTAATGTTTTGGTTTTGCCAAAATTACCCTTGTGGTTACATTAGCCACATCAGATGCCCCCCACCCCTGAGCGCTAAGGACCACGCGCCTGCAATCCTTTGGGCGAAAGGGGCACGAAAATTCAAAAAGAATGATTGCCTTCTTTAGTGCGCTTTAAATGGGTTGATGAGCTGGCGCTTTATTTCGAGGCAGTGTCGCTTCGAAGATCTCCCGTAATCATGCGTTAGGTGGTAATGACGTTGGCGTCAGACGCTCCGGAGAAGGAGCTCATTGGGCGATGGGAAAAAGGCAAGAACATCATTGCCGCTCTGTTTTCTATGGCCCGCGATTGGCCGGGATCACGTCTCCTGGAGCGGATCGAGGCGGCACGCCTCGGGCGCAGGCGATATTTTTGACTGGCAGCCTGCAACACAATGGACGCGCGCCAGGTGGCAGGATCTCGGGCGACCTTAGCTGGAGACAGGGGCTATAAAAACCTCTCAAGAGCCTGTAGAAACTTTTACACTGCCATTGCTTTCTTCTACTTTCTTCTTCCCTGAGTTCTTCTGCGACCTGAGTCTTTCCAACTCCCAGGTTAGTTTCATCCCTTTTTTACCTATGGACCGCCGTGCCATTATGGAGGGCAAGAGACACGTAGAAAAGTCTTCCCAATCTAGTAGCAAAGACCAGGCCCCTGTAGCCAGTAGTCGAATGCCTCAGTCGATGGGCGGCATTGTCATTCGTGGTCAGTCGGGGGCAATAGGACCTCAGACCACCTCCGGTCCTCCTATTAGGGCAGTCCCCTTGTCCTCTCACCGTCCGGCGCTTCCTCCGGCGGTGAGTTCTGATCCAGCGGGTCCAGCGGGGGTGGCTTCAAACATGACCTCTAAGGACGTAGAGGCCGTTAGAGCCAAATACCAAGTCCCTGACTTCATTGGCATGTCCGCACCGGGGCCCGAAGATAGGGTGACCTCTGACCATCCAGGCCGGGTCGCTCTGTACGAGGAGTTCTTCCGGTGCGGGCTGCACCTTCCTTTCCACCCTTTTTCCTTAATCTCTTAGATAGGTATAGGTTAGTGCCGGCACAGTTGACTCCAAACTCAATTCGGATCATCTGCGCCTTTGTTATCCTTTGTCATTTTGAGGGGGCCCACCCAGGGCTATCTCTGTTCCGAACCTTCTATAAGCTCCGCCGCCAAGGTGAGGGTACCTGGTGGGCATTTACCGTCAGGCCGGGTAGAGCTTTCCCCTTAGGCCTTCCATCCAAAGTTAGAGGGTGGAAACCTAGATTTCTTTTTGCCCATGTCGAGGGGGTCAGGGCCGCTTGGAGGGAGCCCGATACTAGCTCCAACGAAGATTCCACCGTAGGGGATAGGGATAGGGAATTATTCACCCAACTGTCCAACTGTCAAATCCCCGGCTACAAGGAACTCCTGTCAGAGGAGAACCTGGTAGAAGCCGAGTTAGCCCCGGCGACCGGTGAGCTTGGCGCCTGAATCCTTATGTCCATCCTTCGATTCACTGTATGCCGCCACTGATGCTCATTATTCTTTTCTGAACAGCAATGAGGGTTTCCACCAGCGATTTTGAGGCCGTTTTGAGGCAGAAAAGGCGGGCGACCGGAGAGTCATCCAGGCCGGTGAAGAGACTCCGGGGAAAGGAGTCGGCCCGGCCGGCCGCAGCCCCAACGCCCGCGGGGGAGCCGGCTGTAGGAGCGGCCCAGAAGCCAGCGAGGGCCGAAATCGAAGAAGGGGAGATCCCGGCCACCACCAAGATGATGGTGGTAGTTTTGGATGGAGAGGAGGAAGCTCCCGCCGCCGCCGATGTGCCCGAGGCGGGGCGGGTTACTGTTGCTATTGGCGCTCCGGCTGCTGTAGAGTCGGAGAGAGAAGGTGCTCCCCCAACCACCAGCGAGGGGGAGCGGGTCGCCAGGAAGGCCCGGAACGAGGCGGAGGCGACCGAGAAGCAAAGGGGTGAGTCGGGGAGCTCATCCCACCAATCGACCCGGCGATCGTTCCGCCCCCAAGCCGAAGGCCCGCAGGTGGGGCAGACGAGGCTGGTTCCCCCGGTCGGCACAATGGCGGACGCCGCACAGGCCTTTTGCCTCCTGTCGGGAGTCCGAACCGCCGAGTTCGAAGGGGAGATGCGGGGAATGAGTCACTCCGCACTCCTAGATATGGTCATGGTCTCCATTGTCCAGGTAAATTTTGAATACTTCTCATTTTTCCCATATTTCTACTTCTTCTCGTAGCTGACATGCTTCCTCTGCTACAGCTAGTCAATGGAGCATTGGTCCTCCGCGAGGCGCTAGCCCATTCTTCCAACACAATAACCAAGGCCTTGGCGCGGGCCGATAGATATAAGAAGGAAAGCATGGCGCAGGCCGAAAGCCTTGCTCGCCTTCATCAAGAAACTTCGGCCCGTGAGGAGAGCTGGCCGGTCGCCTGAGGGAGATGGAGAGCCGGGCTAAAGCCAAGAGCGGCCGGGCCTCCGCAGCCGAGGCCAAAATGGAGTTGGCCTCAAAGAGATTGAAGGCCGCCGTGGCACAGAACAAGGAGTTGACTCGGCGGCTTCAACGCACCGAGGAGGAGACTCGGATTGCGGCAGAGAGGGCGGCTGCTGCGGAGAAGGCGGCAGCGGAGGCGGGCTCGGAGAAGGCTGGGGCGGTGGCCTGCGCTGATGAGGCCAGCGCCCGCACCGAAGAGGCTGAGAGCAAGGCCTGGGAGGCCGAGGCCAGAGCACAGCGGGCCAAAGCCGAGGCGGGGCAGGCCGTCTCCAATTATAAGGCCTCGCCGGAGTTCAAGCAGGAAGTCATCGAGGCCAGCCTCGAGGCTTATGTTCAGGGCTTCGAGATGTGCAAGGTCAAAGTATCCGCGGCCCTCAAGATCGATATTGCTGAACTTGAGGACATCCGACCTGGGGAGTCTGACGAGGAGCCCGACGAGAAATAGGACGAAGAGAAGCCTGCCCCCGGCGAGCCTTGAGTCATTTTTCTTTGCTTTATTGTGTATAACCAGTCTCGGGCCCAATTTTGTACCTCTCTTCAATAGTTAATGAAAAATAATTTTTTTCCCAATTTCTTTGTGTTTTGATCCATTCGGTCTTTCTTCTTCTGAGAAAAACGCCTTACTGTGCTTTACTTCTTGTGGCCAAATCGTATATGCTGACGATGTCGGGGCCGAATATAGTATCTTCCGAAATGTTCCGCGACTCCGGACTTAGCCAATATTTGAATGCGTCTCTAGGATGTAGGCCGGCCATATAAACGGTCACTTAAGATGTTTCGTGCTGTCGTAGGCTGTTTGCAAGAAGGCTCGTTTACGTATGAATCTCCCAAAGACTTAGAAATATCCTCGGGCAACTCGATGCCAAGCCTAATTTTGGAGGCGTTTGGATTGACCAGAGATGGATGGGGCTGGTTCTGCCATCGTGAGGGGTTTGCGTGTTACCTAAAGGGCGACTCGACCAGGTACGGGACTATTAGGGCCTTAACCGACTCGGGGGCACCGCCGTGCCGGGACCGAGTGGTGTCCCGTTAGCCGCGATGCCGGTGAGCTCCTTTTGAACCGCTTCAGGGGTTTGTGTGCCACCTGAAGGGTGACTCGACCGGGTACGGGACTGTTAGGGTCTTAACCGACTCGGGGGCACTGCCGTGCCGGGGCCAAGTGGTGTCCCATTAGCCACGATGCCGATGAGCTCCTTTTGAACCACTTCAGGGGTTTGTGTGCCTCCTAAAGGGCGACTCGATCGGGTACGGGACTGTTAGGGTCTTAACCAACTCGGGGGCACCACCGTACCAGGGCCGAGTGGTGTTCCGTTAGCTACAATGCCGGCGAGCTCCTTTTGAATCGCTTCAGGGGTTTGTGTGCCGCCTGAAGGGCAACTCGACCGGGTATGGAACTGCTAGGGTCTTAACCGACTCGGGGGCACCGCCATGCCGAGACCGAGTGGTGTCCCGTTAGCCGCGATGTCGGCAGCTCCTTTTGAACCGCTTTAGGGGTTTGTGTGCCGCTGAAGGGTGACTCGACCGGGTACGGAGCTGCTAGGGTTTTAACCGACTCGGGGGCACCACCGTGCCGGGGCCGAGTGGTGTCCCATTAGCCGCGATGCCGATGAGCTCCTTTTGAACCGCTTCAGGGGTTTGTGTGCCGCCTAAAGGGCGACTCGATCGGGTACGGAGCTGCTAGGGTCTTAACCGACTCGGGGCACCGCCGTGCCAGGGCCGAGTGGTGTCCCGTTAGCCGCGATGCCGGCGAGCTCCTTTTGAACCGCTTCAAGGGTTTGTGTGCCGCCTGAAGGGGACTCGACCGGGTACGGAGCTGCTAGGGTTTTAACCGACTCGGGGGCACCACCGTGCCGGGGCCGAGTGGTGTCCCATTAGCCGCGATGCCGGCGACCTCCTTTTGAACCGCTTCAGGGGTTTGTGTGCCGCCTGAAAGGCGACTCGATCGGGTACGGAGCTGCTAGGGTCTTAACCGACTCGGGGGCACTGTCGTGCCAGGGCCGAGTGGTGTCCCATTAGCCGCGATGCCGGCGAGCTCCTTTTGAACCGCTTCAGGGGTTTGTGTGCCGCCTGAAGGGTGACTCGACCGGGTACAGAGCTGCTAGGGTCTTAACCGACTCGGGGCACCGTCGTACCGGGGCCGAGTGGTGTCCCGTTAGCCGCAATGCCGGCAAGCTCCTTTTGAGAGACTTGGTCCTTGGATGCAAGGGAGAGTAGGCTGTTGCGTTAGGAGGGACCTCCTTTATTGCTTACGCCCCAAGGGAATACATCATTGATAATATTGGCGAAGGTTGTCCGCATTCCAGGTACGTGGAATGGGTTGTCCGTCGAGCTCTTCTAGTTTGTATGCCCCCCGATGGAGTATCTCGGCGACGCGATAAGGACCTTCCCAATTGGGGGATAGTTTGCCCCCCTCTGTAGGCTTTGAAACCTCAGCTTTTCTCAAAACCAAATCTCCACGGCGAAAAACCTTAAGACAAACTCGAGCATTGTAGTACCTGGCCGCTCGCTGACGAAAAGTCGCCATGCAGCCTCGCCCGATCATGCGCCTCGTCGATGAAATCCAAATTAGCCCGAATTAGTGCGGAGTTGTTTTCCTCGCTGAAAGACTCCACGCGTGGACTGGGTATTCCGATCTCGACAGGAATGACGGCTTCGGATCCGAAGGCAAGACTGAAGGGAGTCTCGCCCGTTGGGACTCTGGGGGTCGTGTGATAGGCCCATATCATGCTGGGGCGCTCCTCCACCCATCGACCTTTAGACCCGTCTAACCGGGTTCTGAGTCCTCTAAGGATGGTGTGGTTCATAACCTCGGCCTCCCCGTTGGTTTGGGGGTGGCCGACAGAGGTGAATCGGTGATGAATGCCTAGCTCGTCACAGAAGACTTTGAATGCTTCGTTGTTGAATTGGCGGTCGTTGTCCGTGACGAGGGTGTGAGGCAGGCCAAAACGGCATATGATTGACTTTCCAAAGAAAGCTTTTACTTTGCTTTCGGTGATCTTGGCTAGCGCCTCGACCTCGACCCATTTGGTGAAGTAGTCAATGGCGACTAGCAAGAACCTCCATTGCCGGAAGCTGGGGGGAATGGCCCTAGAATGTCCATTCCCCACTGAGCGAAAGGCCATGGGGCCGAGAGTGGGTTCAGCGGGGTAGACGGTTGATGTTGGATGTGTGCATGGCGCTGGCAACCATCGCATTTCTGAACTAATTTAGCCGCATCCTCCCTCATAGTGAGCCAGAAGTATCCCTGACGGAGGGCCTTTTGGGCTAAGGATCTGCCCCCAGATGGTTTCCACAGATGCCCTCGTGGATTTCTCTGAGGATGTAGTCGGCGTCGGCAGGTCCCACACACTTGAGCAGGGGATAGGAGAATGACCTTCTGTATAGACGCCCATCGAGGAGGATGAATTTGGAGGCTCTCCACTTGAGCAGCCTGGCTTCGTTGCGGTCATCAGGGAGTGTGCCATCAGTGAGATAACGGACGTAGGCGTCCATCCATGTGGGCTCTTGGGTGAGCGGGAGGATTTCCTCGCTATCCTCTATACTGGGTCTTTCCAAATATTCAATGTAAGCATCCCTTGCCATACCGTCGACAGAGGTGGCCAGACGAGAAAGGATGTCAACCTTGGCATTTTTGCTCCATGGAATATAACTGATATTGAAATAAGCTAGCGGGGAGGTCAGGAGTCGAACCTTGCCCAAGTACTGAGTCATAACGGGATCACGCCTCGTACTCCCCATTGATTTGCCCGAGATGAGTTGCGAGTCCGTGAAAGCTCTGAGATGCCTTATTCCAAACTCCAGGCTAGCCTTAACCCGGCCAGCAGGCCCTCGTACTCAGCTTGATTGTTGGTGGCTTCGAATAGAAATCGCAGGGCGCATTCCTCCTCTCTCCGCCTGGTTCGGCAAGAATGAGGCCGGCGCCGCTCCCTTGAGAGTTTGATGCGCCGTCCACATGAAGGATCCAAGTTTCTCCATCTCCGCCTGATTCGGGCTCGCGCTGTTCCTTGGTAACCTCCTCAGTCATCTCCTCTGCCCAAGTGCACTCGACTAGGAAGTCAGCCAAAACTTGGGACTTCAGAGCCGGTCGAGCCTGGAAAGAAAGGTCGAACTCTCCCAGCTTGATGGCCCACTTGGCGAGTCGGCCTAAGGTATCTGGACGAGCTAGGATGGCTCGCAGGGGCTGATTCGTGAGCACCACAATAGGATGGGCTTGAAAATACGGGCGAAGACGCCGAGCAGAGACTATCAGGGCGAAGATAACCTTCTCTGTTTTGGAGTACCTAACTTCTGCATCATGGAGAACCTTGCTCACATAATAGACAGGCCTTTGAGTTCCATCAGCGTCGAGACGCACTAAAACTGAACTAACGGCTTCCAAGAAGCGGCTAAGTAGAGGAAAAGACTTTCCCCGTCTCTTGGCTTGGATAGGAGCGGTGGAGAGGACAGAAATGCCTTCAATCGAAGGCTCTATGGCAATCGTCTGTCCACTCGAAGCTATTTATCTTCCGCAAGGCCTTGAAGAAAGGCAGGCATCGCTCGGCCGATTTGGAGAGGAAACGACTTAGAGCCGCTATCCTCCCGATTAATCGCTGCACTTCCCTCTTGCTGGATGGTGGCCTCATGTCGAGTATGGTGCTGATCTTCTCTAGGTTCGCCTCGATTCCCCGCTGGGTCACGATGAAACCCAGGAACTTGCCTGCCGTGACCCAAAAGCACACTTCTTGGGGTTCAGCTTAAGTTGGAAGCGACGGAGGTTGTTGAAGGTCTCCTCTAAGTCGGAGACGTGATCAGAGGCGCGGGTGCTCTTTTTCAGCATGTCGTCTACATAGACTTCCATATTCCGGCCTAGCTGATCCTGAAACACTCTGTTCATCAATCTTTGGTAAGTTGCCCCCGCGTTCTTGAGGCCAAAAGGCATCACTTTGTAGCAATAAATGCCTTTTTCCGTCACAAAGGAGGTGTGCTCTTCGTCGCTGGGGTCCATCCTTATCTGATTATATCCTGAGAAGGCGTCCATGAAGCTGAGGAGTTCATGCCTGGAGGTGGAATCCACCAGCTGATCAATTCTTGGCAGGGGAAAGCTGTCTTTTGGACACGCCTTATTGAGGTCGGTGAAGTCTATGCAAATCCTCCAGCTCCCATTTGCCTTACGCACCATGACCACGTTAGCCAGCCAACTAGGGTAGTGTGCCTCCCGGATGTGGCCGGCACTGAGTAGCTTGTTGACTTCCTCGTCAATAGCCTTTTGTCGATCATGAGCAAAGCTTCTCTTCTTTTGGCAGATTGGACGGTGCCGCGGGTCAATGTTGAGCTTGTGGGTGATCACTTCTGGAGATGCCGGGCATATCAGATGCTGACCAAGCAAAAACGTCCAAATTAGCCGCAAAAAGGCTAAGAGATGCTCCCGGTCTTCTGGGGGAAGGAGTCCGCCGACACGGACGGTCCTTGCCGGGTCATCTCCAAGAGGGAAGGTTAAAAGGGGTTCAGCTGGTTCCCCTCCCTTGTTAGAGTTTCTGGGGTCGGATGCTTCAAAAGCTGATTCGGCTTCCAGAGGACTTGATGCCGCGTGATAACAGGGCAGGACTGGGCTGACCTCACCGTGCATCTCTCCGACTCCTTCACTAGTGGGGAACTGCACCAGTAAATGTCGGGTAGAGATAACTGCGTCCAAAAGGTTTAAACCTGGGTGCCCGAGAATGGCATTGTACGCCAAGGGAACCCTCACAACCATGAATTTTATGATTATTGTGCTTTGGCATGGCGGTGTTCCGGCTGTCACAGGCAAAGGTATTTCACCCTCAACCCTAACAGTCCCCAGTAAAACCGACCAAAGGGGTCGCCACAGGCTGAAGGGAGTCCAAAGATAATCCATCCGAACAAAAGCATCGTAGTAAGGATGTCAGCTGAGCTGCCACTATCAACTAATATCCTTTTACAGGGTGCTTGGCGATCGTCATAGAGACGACGACGCCTTCATTGTTTACATTTTCTACGACAGCAGACCCCCCCCAGGAATTACATTACTCGGCGCCTCCTCCCCCCTCGGCCGCTTAGATGCAGAGGCTGACCCCCAGGACACCATTCGACCGTCGCTCTGTGGGGGCATTGTCAACCAGGGCCTGAACAGGCGGAGGCCCCATGAGGGCCGACAGCGGCTGCTGCGCCTTCTGAACATACTTGCCGAGGTAGCCCCGCTGAATGAGCTCCTCGATGGCCCGCTTCAAGCTGTAGCAGCTGTCAGTGTCATGGCCATAGTCCCGGTGGAATCGGCAGTAGCGGCTTTTGTCGCGGGAGGACCTTTCTTCATGGGAGGAGGGCGCTGGAGGTAGGGCTCGCCTTCGATCTCCATCAGAATGTGAGATCGAGGGGCGAGAAGAGGCGTGAGCTTGCTCTCATCGGGGACAGGGCTTCTACGCCTGTTGTTGGATCGGCGAGGCGGGTCAGCTTGCCGGTGTCGAGGGGGGCCGCTTGGCTCAGGGCGAGCGGGCTTGTGGATGGAGCTCCTTGAAGATTCTCGTGGGTGAAGTCGGCTTCATCCGAACGGATGTACTTTTAGCTCGGAGGAGGAGGTCGGAATAAGAGCTCAGGGGCTTCTTATCCAAAGAAAAGGTGAAGCGGGATGGGAGGAGTCCCCACTTCAACGCCAATGTTGCTACCGCATCGTCGAGATGGTAGACCTCGAGGGCGGCAGCCTTGAACCGGGACACAAAGTCCCGCAGCGACTCTCCCTCCTTCTGGCGCACAGAGAAGAGGCTCTCCGCTACCCTTGGAATTCATCGGCAGGCATCGAAATGTGCCAGGAAGGCCTTCTCCAGTTCTCAGAAGGAGTCGATGCTGTGAGGGGACAAGCGCGAGTGCCACGCACGAGCGGCCTTTCACAAAGTGGCGGGAAAGGCCTTGCAAAGAAGGGCGTCTGAAGCACCTTGGACCTGCATCATTGCTTTATAACTCTCGAGATGGTCGAGGATCTATCGTACCATCGTACGGGTCCACCTGGGGGAAGCGAAATCTGGAGGGGACAGCTCCTCTAATATCCGGCGGGTGTAAGGAGGATGGGTGTCGAACTCTTCCTCCGGCTGATGATTGATTTTCCTGGCGAGCTCGTCCAGCCGCCTGTTGTACTCCTCCAGGTCTCCTCCGCCTATCGGCTGATTGTTGGGGCCCTCCGAGATGGCTCAGAGGAGGAAGAAGAAGAAGAAGAAGACAGAGAAGGAGACGGGAGTCGGGACTTCCGCCTTGGCTCCTCTTGGTGACGCAGCCCAGAAGGGATTTTGCTGGGCCACGATCAGGGGACCGTGGCCGCTTGGAGGGCTCGCGGCGAGGCTTCCTAGGGAAGCTGGGTGACGACCGGCCTCCCGCCGATCGGCCTTCCATCGTGGAGAACCTCCCCTTTCCAACTGCTGACTGGCGGGGGGAGCGGTTTGGTACTAGGTGGCTACGGACTGCTGCTGCTGGAGTCCGTGGACCATAAGCAGTGAGAGTTTGGACTTGCTGGGAGAGGGTCGCCAGTTGCTCCACTGTTTGGACGGCTGCGTTCGGTGGTGGGCAGGTGACTGGAGGATCGGCAGCAGGGGTTGGCCTCCTGCTGCTTAACTAGCGGGGGAAGCCCCGCTGGACAGCTGATGGAAGCGTTCTGAGCTCGTGTTACCACCATGGCTTCAAGGAGAGAAGAGAGGGGGGGAGTAGAGTTTTTTGAGATGTAGCACAGGGAGGCCCTGAGATAGTTGCTGCGTCCTACACCAACTTCCCCCATTCCTGGCGCGCCAATCTGATGACGCCCAATCACCAGTCCTGAACATCGGGAACGGACTGATTCTTGAACCTTTGCTTCACCAGGTTGCCTGCAAAGAAGTCACAGGACCGGAGAGGATTCTCCGGTGGGACCCTCCGACGCCCAAGTTAGCAATTGAGGGCACAGCAGAAGAGGAGCTTGAACGAGCTCTTTTTAGATGAAAAAGGGGTTCCCGGGGAGGAGGAATTCCTCTATGGGCCTTAGGATAGAGATTTTTCGGGGTTATTGCGCATTCCTGTTTATTGAGTGGATTCACCGTTTTATAGGGGTTGACCCTGGCATGATCACGTGGGATTCCGTGAAGAAGGAATGTCCGCGAGTTCTTGGGAGTTGCGTAAATCTGCCCTGGTTGGTGGGTCCTGTCCATCGAAAAGGAAGAAAACGGCGGTTGGTGGGCTAAGTCCCATCAGCCAAAGGGACTATTGGGTAGTTGGGTCCAGTCCCATCAGCAGCGTGGCCAGTGGGTAGTTGGATATGGTGTTGTCAGGCAGCGCGGGTCAGAGAGGTAGCGCCCCGAGCTACCAAGGCCGTGTTGGGGCAGATTTGGAGGAAAACGGGAAGTCTCGACTCTCCCGAGGGAGCCGAGGCTTACCTGGGTCGGCCAGGGGTGGTCGGGGCCAGCCTCGCCGACTAGGACATGCCGGGGCGGGCCGACCAGGAATGGTCGGGGCCGGCTCGGCGGGCTTGAGATGCTGGGGCCGAGAGGGACCGACCAGGAATGGTCGGGGCCGACTCGGCGGGCTTAGGGATGCCGGGGCCGAGAGGGGCCGACCAGAATGGTCGGGGCCGACTCGGCGGTCTTGGAGACGCTGGGGCCGAGAGGGGCCGACCAAGAATGGTCGGGGTCGACTCGGCGGTCTTGGAGATGCCGGGGCCGAAAGGGGCCAGCCAGGAATGGTCGAGGCCGACTCGGCGGGCTTGGAGACGCCGGGGCTGAGAAGGGCCGGCCAGGAATGGTCGGGCCGACTCGGCGGGCTTGGAGATGCCAGGGCTGAGAGGGGCCGACCAGGAATGGTCGGGGCCAACTCGGCGGTCTTGGAGACACCGGGGCCGAGAAGGGCCAGCCAGGAATGGTCGGGGCCGACCGGCGGGCTTGGAGATGCCGGGGCCGAGAAGGGCCGGCCAGGAATGTCGGGGCCGACTCTGCGGGCTTGAAGACGCCGAGGCACACTAATTTTTTAGTTTTACCGAAATTACCCTTGTGGCTACATTAGCCACATCAATATTTATTTCTAACTATATCTTTTAAATTTTTATCATTATCCATCTTAACATACGCATTTTTGTTACACTTAATTTATTCATAACTTAACCATATATATATATATATATATATATATATATATATATATATATATACACACACACACACACACACACACACACACACACACACACACACACCAAACAAATATAATTATGATTTCTGAAAACGGCTGTGAAAGAGAGTTATTAAGTGATTCTACCTTCATCCTAGTGTCAAAACATACCCATGTCGAATGGGCCATCCACTCTTCGAGCCGAAAGTTTTCTTGGTAGTGAAAGAAAGCTCAACCAGCCAGCAAATGACACTAACTTTGACATATAAAGCTTCCTTTATTAGACTGTCGGCACCTATTTTTCCTAAAGCCATCCTCAAGATCAGGGATCCGATTCCCATTTGATAATAAAAGGTGGTAGAATAGATGCCTTTCCCATTGTTTTACAAATAAGAAAATATGATTTTTTGAGGAAAAGTCTTTGTACGCCGCTCCGATGCAGGATGGTCTGCATCGGGCACGGTGATTCGTCCGCGCATAGGCCATGCGTCTGCAGTGCAGGACCCATGAGTAGATCCTTTGGTGTAGACCCATGTGCAGACAAATCATCATGCTCGGTGTAGGCCAATCTGCACCAGAGGTGATGTACAGAGACTTTTCCGATGTTCTAATACGCTCGATCATTTCATGCAAGTCCTTGGGCTCATGTCGTTGGCTCGCAATGAATTTTTTCGAGAAAGAATTTTATAGATAAAGGAAGTCTTCTGCACAGGAGCGATGCAGCTCGTGCACACCACCCCTAACAATTGGCGCATGGCAATCATCGGGCGTGGTGCAGCAGGAGCTGCGCCGCCCTCGATGCAGCTAGACTCTTTTCTAGATGGATGCTACGTGTGTTCGAGAGTGCTGCGTCACCCTCGATGCAGCTAGACTCTTTTCTAGATGGATGCTACGTGTATTCGAGAGTGCAAAGATTGCCCACTCTCTCAAATATATTCCATCTGGATAGCAAAGAATAGTCTAGAGTTATGCTTGCAAATAGATGAACTAGTTTAATTACTTTGGCTGCATTTGATTCCATGTTAAAGGAGGGCCAAATAAAACAAAGGGTCCAGATAAATTATTCCACACCATAGGTGGAGAGGTTTGTTCTAGAGCACCTAAGTAAAACCATTTAGATTGGATTAACTTATTCTGCAACAAGTCTTTGTTAATTCAAAATGAGATAAGTTAGAATGTCACTCAGCTTGATCATGTCAGCAAGGATGATGATCCTTCCAAAGTATATCTCTTTCATAATTCAAACTCTGTATCATGGGTATGCTATCATGGTACCACAAACTACCTGTTGGTCTTCCTCAAGCATGCACTTCAAAAATAGACTAGCCATAATCCAAAAGAGAGTTTTATACAAGCATTCGCATGGATTTCTAAGCCATGTCATTGTCTCTCACCTGATTTCTCTCCTGAATTGTAGGCAATGGGGACTGCTCCCAGGGTTGGACACCTTTCAGCCATAGAATGAATGTCAAAGAATCTTCTCCAAAAAAATGATGAAAATTGGCATGAAAACGTCTCATTGCCGCTTGGAAGCCACCAGTCCTTGATACTCTTCGTAAGCTGCTCAAGTGTTCGCGGTTGGGACGAGCAGTGGTTTACAAAGGGATAACCAGTGAATCAGCCATAAGAGTCAGCATTCTTGGGCTCTTCTTACAAAATTCAATTATCAGTTGGAGTAAACAAGAAAGATTCACAAGAGGCGTTCGGTTATTATCCAGAACCGTGTTAGGTTTTTTAGGTTCCCTTGCGAGCTAAAAATTTAGCATGTCACCTGAACTGGGATTGTAAGCAAAAAAATTAGATAGTGCCTTCTCATCTCATCTCATCTCATCTAAGCCTTTTTTCCAACTACATGAGATCAGCTACATGAATCTGTTTCTTCTACTCTGCTCTATTCAGGAGTAAGTCGATATTTAAATTACAAATAGTTATATCTTTTTTAATTATTTCTATCCACATTAGTTTAGGTCTACCTCTACCTCTATCTTTATCATAGATTGTTAAAAGATCATTCTTTCTAATTGAAGCATTAAAGGTCTTTATTGTATATGTCCAAACTGTCATAATCAATTTTCTATCATTTTATCTTCAATTGAGCTACTCTTATCATTTTTCTTATATATTTATTTCTAATTCTATCTTTTAAAGTTTTACTATATATCCATCTTAGCATGCACATTTATGTTACACTTAATTTATTCACATGTTGTTTCAGTATTGCCCAACACTCTATTCAATATAGCATAGCTGGCTTAATAGTGATTTTATAAAATTTAATTTTAATGGATACATCGATCATATCATTCCCAAAGTAATCATCTACTTAATCATCCTACTTTAATTCTATGATTTATATCTTCACTTATTCACCTTCTTACTGGATAATTGATTTCAAATACCTAATTTTTTTACTTTTTGATATTTTTTGGCTTACAATCTTCACCAAAAACTAACTATTTGACTTGAAAAGAATCAACAATATGTATTAGATTCAATAGAATAATTTATATAGAATTAACTTTATATACCTCAAAAAAAACACGCTATTGGAACAGCCCCATCGTATTTTAAATTTCATTACTTTGTATCAAATGGGATACAATAAAATACAAGTTCCAAAATTTCTTGCATGGTTTAGCACCGTTAAGTACCCTTAGAGCTTGACTAGGATTCAGCACACCCTAGAGCTTGGCTTAGAAACCCAAACCCACATCATAAGCTAGCCAAGATGAAAGCATCCATCAGTTTAATGTAGCGCTAAAAGGAATGCTCACATAGATAGAGACCCCAATCCGAATTCACTAAGCAGACACCCATTTGTCATAATTCAACATCACATTACACATTAATAAAATGAATGCTTTTTTTAACTGTGCTTTCACTTTGCATAAATAATGCGATAAACAAATGTCTAAGAATATAAAGGGTTATAGGGAGTTGAAGGCATTTGAATGAAACTTTAAATAGATTGAATAAAAACTTGATTTTAAAAAAGAAAAAAATTATGGAAAAGTACCTCAACTGCACTTTGAAAAGCATGACAACTTCATATTAAAATATGATAGATTAAAACTATGAATACAACAAAATATCATGGACTTAAAGAAAGTAGAGATAGAGAGAGAGAGAGAGAGAGGAGGCAAAAAGGGGCTCCAATGCGACGGTCCACGGTCCATCAACTTCAGCATTTTGGGTGCAATTCACCACCAACAATACCCTCACTTTGCCCCGCTGGTGAGTAATGCCAGAGTAAAACAATACAAAAGATTTCAACAATAGAATATTTTGATTCGGTAATTCGAAATTGATTTGCAATTAATTTAATTATTAAATAAGTTAATTAATATAATATGATTGACTAGATTTATTTAACTTATCTAAATTAGTTTCACTCTTTAACTTTCAATTATCAAGATCATTATTAAATTATTTTATAATTATGAATATATAATTATTTTATAAATAAATTAGTATTAGATAAATTACATAAGTTACACATGTTAGATGAAGTAAATTTGATTTTATATGACGTTGATTAGAAATAAATCATGCACTGATATCAACCCAAATACGATCTATTTATTAAACGGGTTACATTGATCATGTTTGGATCTAAATTTTGCCATAATTAATAAACAATTTAGATTCAAAAAGCTCTGAAATGATCTATATATTATACTCTTAAATTAATTCATTCATCAAGTTTGAACATAGTTTTTTGATATGATTAATAAATAAATCGAATTCAAAGGGGCTTGGAGTATTTTATTTTATTATACTCCTAAGCGGCCAAGAACTGTTCATGATTTGTCACCATCAGCTCAAATGTCTCCGCCCATGAGTAACGCCAAAGGAAAGCAATCAAATGTAGAATCCACGATAGGCCCGTAATCTAATGAACCAAATTATTTTGGCTAGCAATGTTAAGGACATTAACTAGCATTATGAAAAACAATCAAGCCTAGTTGGATTTAAGTTCGAGCTTCGAGCGGGGACATGCCAAGCTAAGTGTTATGAGAGCACGCCGAAAACTAATGATGAGACCCATCATTTTTAGGTATAGGTCCAATTCGAATTTGCTTGAATAAGAGTCAGCACAATAGCCTCGAGTCAGCCTGAGCCTATTTCCAACCGTAGATACATGAGACAATATCTAGAACGTTTTATTCTGATGACAGACATCCAACAACGTTCGTGTTACTCTACATCCAATATATATATATATATATATATATATATAAATAAAGAAAATGCAAATAAGATAACTCTTTCATGTTTGCCTAAATAGCAATCAGAATTTAATTCCATTTCAGCAGCCAGAATTATTCGCTCTACCAAAGATTGGCATCCATTCTATGAAAAGATTTTCGAGAGAACCTAACCAGGAATCCTTCCATGCTACATTAAATATTGAACCATTTTCATTTCTTGAATAAAGGGGACATGTTCAGATCAATATCATCCTCCAAAATGTACTAGTAAACCAAAAGGACAATCAGCTGTACAACTTTATCATATAGCATATGGTTACAGTGCCAACATTGGCATGAAGAACCAAAAATTAACTAAATTTTAATTTATAAGATTTGTTCAGTATATTCCAATGTGAAATATGGATACAATTTTGTTGATGTGAAGCAACATTCTTGAATACTTCAGCAACAACTGAAACATTCCTGCTGGTGTATATGGGATTACCGAACTCACCCCGTCAAAATTTTTGAAGATCCTTCCTTTTTGCCTCTCGGGAGCAGCGGGCTTTAGTCAGCAGAGAATCCATGGATTAATCTCTCTCTCGCATGGTCACCATTTTCGTGACATAAGACTTTCTCCACATGGAACAGCAGCTTCAGACAGGTCGTTAAGACCATAAAATGGGATCGGCAAACCTTTATTTCCTCTCCAGGAAAAAATGTTAGTAAATTTAGCTGCAAGGTGGCAGCCACCTGATGAAAGCAGCCTTGCCTTCTCATACAACAAAATATCATCCATCATGGTGACAAACTGTTATAGTTCTGACATGTGACCCGGTGCTGGGTGAAAACGGCCAGGATGTGCTCTACCAGGTCTTTCATTGCCAAATCGCCTCATCTCTGCGGGGCCCCAACCAAGAATCCCTGCAGAATTGCTCGGTTCAGGTATCCGGCTCCCATTGCTCACAATAGGCTGTTGATAGGGAGGCTGAGTTTGGAACTGGTTATCCATCTCTGTACTTCTCCGACGCTTCCATGCTTCTGATTTTCCTAAGGTGTGATTCCTATGAAATGCTTCTGAAGGTTGGGACGGAAACTGATAAGGTCTTGGCCTTTTATGTGAATCAGTGAATGGAGGGCATTGACTTGCATCACTGTCCCTGTCAACAGGGCCTGGGGCAGAACTGCTGAGACGGGAGGGTCCTACACCCACTTCGGCTTGCTCCTCTCTAAGTTTAGAATATATCTCATGTAACCTTTCACCACTCAGATTGGAATAGGTGGAGACATAATTCCACAACCTCATTGTCATCCCTGTAAGGAACATGAATATCATGAATATTTTCTTTCTATATGACTTGAAATATTAAATAATGTAAGATAGCTTAGTTAACACCTACATGGCTCTGTGAGTGCATCCGTTCGTCCATGTGTGTGTGTGTGTGTGTGTGTGAGAGAGAGAGAGAGAGAGAGAGAGAGAGAACTAGCATCTTCTAATGGATACCATGTCATTACAAGTGCACTGGAGCAAACATCTAAAGAGAAAATGTACAATAGCATGCAGAAAGATTTCAAAATCATGCAATGTTTATGATGAAAATCTACTAAATCAGGTAGCGTACAGACACTCCTTATGGAAACAGCCAAAGACAACCATCTACAAGAAATAACATGCTGCCATAGTAGATTTTTTCTGCTTTATATAAAAAGCAAAAAAGAAGAAGAAACCTATACTGAAATAGTTAATATCGCTACAGACTTCAGAAGGAAACAAAATCAGTATGCAATAAATGACATTGATATAACAATGTTACAAGAATGATAAAAAAAAGCTTACGGGATTGTTTATAAGATACTTCATTCTGTTGAACAATCTCGTCAATCTTTCTTCCAATAAGTTGGAGGTATTTTCTAATTCTAGCAAGAACCTGAAGAAAGAACATGATGGAAAAAATGAATCATAACAGAGATAGAAAATCTTATTCCCAAAGATGACAAAAGAAGCAAAACAACAAAAATAATAGGACAAACCTTTGCCCTTGGAAGATCTAAACTGGTAGTCTGCAGCCTTTCTAGACGTTTCAATGTTTGCTCTTCCCCTTCCATGACATCTGCACACCATTCCATCCACTTTTCCTCCTTGAACTGCTGATACTTCTCCTGCTCAGACTCTGATATTTCACCTTCTTCTTTGACCTGGGGCTCTACTTTCCAGCGTCTCTGGAGATGTTCTCTGTTTGTTCTAGGATTCAGTTTAGGCAACTTAGAGGTTGCATCTTTTGATCGACTATTTGATGTTCTTGATACATTTTCTACTTCAGTCTTAGCAATCTTACGAGCCCCTTTCGCTTTAGAGCCCTTTCCATTAACGCTAGCAAACTCCTAGAAAGAGAGGATATATTCAGTGAAGGTATACCAACCCAAGAAAAAAGTACACATTTTATGAAAGCAAGGTTTGCAATACCAGTGCTTACCACCCTAAACTAGGCATGCTATATTGTATTGGTACTTAACTGATACTTGTAACAGGAGACGTATTAAATGTGGGTATGCTGAACCAACCCAGTGCTTGTATACTGATACTATACCAAAACAACATGGTACTGTTATAGGACACAAATACATCAGTGTTCAATACACAAAAGTGACTCTACAGCACGTTTAGCTTTACTAATGAACGTACATGCATAACCAAACACCAAATACATCATTGTCCCCACAATAACAGCGTATAATTTGATAGCCTCATTTTTAGCATATAGGCATGTGGATTTCCATCATGCATTTATGTTGATAAAGAAGTGTCAATGGGTCTTCTAGAATGCTCAAATACAGAAGGAACAGTATCACAGCAGCTCAACAACCAAGCATGAAAAGTTTCACGCCTACGAAATTAACTAAATATTTTTACTAGGGCAGTGATTGGCACACCTTAAGTCACCATCACCAGTACCTGAAACTACGTAGCCATCACTGGCAGATATAAAATGGTTAAAGCAGGAGGATCTAAAATCCTGAAAACTTTCAATAACCTAGTATTGACTTACTTAAGGGTTCCATTACAAATGTACAATTTATATTATGTCAACAAGAACAACAAATGTTACAACTAAACTGAAGCAAACGAGTTATCAAAAACAAGTTCCTCAGTTGGAAGATTCAAGAAAGCTCAAAGTCAAACCAATCTGGAATAGAACCAGAATTCCTCTTATTATTAACCGTGTCACTCGACTATAAGCTTGGCCATGAATTATTGACCAAGCATTTTCTTCTCACTTTCCAACTATCTCACTGATGACGTCAAATCCCATTGGCCACCAGCTAAGTATCACGTGACAACCCAACCCCTGTCAAGGGTCGTTCACAATACGCTCGACAGGATAATATGGAGAAAACATGGCCGATAGATTGGCTAAAACCATGCAATCAACAAAACAGAAAAGTACATCCTCCAACCAACTGATAAAGCCACCAACCACTTGCGGAGGGTGCTGCCCATGACAGCTTGTACCATCTCATTCAAAGATTGAGCACAACATGATGGAACACATGGCTACAATCTGGACAATAGCACACCCCATCACCAAATTCAGTAATTGTTTATAAAAGAAAAGCTCATTTGGGTTCAAGAAACACCTCAGCCAGACTACAGCTCTCGTTTTGCTCTAAAAAAACAATAGAACCAAGAGACCCTTTTCTCTCTTCTTTCATTATTATCCTCCTCATACATCCTAAGGCTAAGGATCACCCTTGGCTACTCTTACACCTCCCTACTTATTCGAGTGTCAGAAGGCCTTCGTAAGGAACCCCTCGGCACCCTTTACACTATTTCCATTATTATAGGTGTCCCACTCCAGTTGCTCGACCACTCCTTTTCAGCTACATCATCTCTCTTGTTCCTAACTCATCAACCTCGTCATCATTCCTATTAGTGTGTAGGGTCCCACCACTGTATCCCAACACCGTCAGTTACCATTGGTTCCCCTCCTACATCTTTAAAGTATTCCTTTTGCTACAGCACCCTTAGATCTTCATCTGTATATGCCCATAACTTCTTAATCAATTCTCCACACTTTCTCCTTTATGTGCATGATGCTTACAGCTCTAATAGACTTCTAACTCTATCCTTCACATCTTTACCATATATTCATCCCAACATTCCCATGTTTATCATGTTCCAACTTATTTTCTTGAACCCTTATTACTGCCAACATTCTAAGTCATACAACATTACAGGCTTTGTTATTGCTCTGTAAACATTTCCATCAAGCTGCTAAGATATGAGTCAAATAAGAAGAGCTCTAATCCTATAGGTATGTCTTCTATTGTTTTGTATAACAGATAACAAATATGAAGACTGATGACTTTACAGCATCTTGACATGAATCTAGATTTTACAGCATGATTTCGTCATCAATCTAGATTGATACCTCATGTTCTTTTTCCATATTCATTGAAATTGCAATCTGTACGCTATCTTTTAACATACAATCACAAATGAAACTAAAGCATGAACCAATGTAATAAATTGCAGCAATCACCAAAATGTTTTGGTTTTGGCCAAGCCCAACCTAAAACTAAATATTACATGGCAATTTCAGTCATTTTGGATTACCTAATCATGAGCTAGCTCTGGCAAATTCCAAGGTTCTAGAATGTTTTATCTGCAACTGAAACTGATCGACAGGGTCAAACTTGATGGATAACTTAATTGTAAAATTTCTGGATCAATTTTTCTTTCATCTAAATAACTATGATGATTACGGTGGTTTGGACATATACAACGTAAACCTTTAGATGCTCTAATTAGAAAGAGTGATCTTTTAACAATTCATGGTAAGAATAGGCGTAGACGTAGACTAACATGGACAGAAATAATTAAAAAAAATATAACTATTTGTAATTTGAATATCGACTTGGTCCTGAATAGAGCAGAGTGGAGGAAGCAGATTCATGTAGCCGACCCCATGTAGTTGGTAAAAGGCTTAGATAAGTTGAGTTGAGTTGAGTATAATGCCATTGTTACAATGCATTTTCTCAAAATTGAACACAAACTTTTGTATTGTTCTTAAGTATAACGTAAACATTTCGGCTTGGGAAGTTTGTATTTTTGCAGTAGCAAATTTATAATATTGTGCTACATTCCATACACAAATTTGAAAAAGAAATATGCACAGAACTAAAAAACATCTTTGAATGTTTATTCTGATAAAAAATGATATAAACATTATGACCTCTCAATACATATTTATGCACACAGGTTTCTCACCTTCTAATATTATTGTATTTTGCCATGAGAATATTCTTTTTACTTCTGGAAGTTCAACCCTAAAATGTTTCTTTGAACATTCAAATTCCAAAACAGTACAGAAATTATGTCCAAGTAAACAAAATGACTTCTAATGGGTCTGTCTATGACTCTCTTCAATTTATTGGTTCATATATAATATTACAGCACAATAACTATGGGAAACAAGCTGGAAGACATTCACCAGTTCATCAGTGCAACCACAGTAAATTATGCCATAATAAATTAATATTGGTGAAGTTTCAAAATTATAGAAAGTCATCAAGCTATCCCATTAGACATATCATACAACAACATAAGAAAAATACCTGTACAACTACAAGTAACATGCATGATATAACAGGAACATCATGATGTAGAGAAGAAAGTCAAGAACAAACCTGTCTTCTCATGAAACTCAGTAATACAAATCAAGCAAACAACTACCAGAATTATCTAAAGTTGCATGAAGAATAAGTGAAGAATAAACTGCACCACTGCTAAAATGTGGGTCATTTCCATACAAGAGAAAAATTATGGTCACATTAGATTTAAGAGTGGCGTACCTTAGCCAGAAGAGCAGAAGCACGATTATCTAAGTTAGGAGCACGAGGTAAAAAAGTTTCCCGTTCCCCGAGAGTTACTGGAGCAATTTTCCTAGTAAGACCCAGCCTAGGGTCCATCCTTATCTTTTCCCAATTTCCATATCCATGATAGTGTATTCCAAGAAGCAACCTTGCATCATCAACTGATGGAATTTTGAACAGAAACATGACAGTTAATCAGCACAAGATGAATCACAATCAGGATTTACTTAAATAACAAGCATTTAATTGGGAGTTGAGATTCACCTGAATTCCAACCACAGCTTTTGGACCACTGTGGACTTTTATGTTGCGTTATCAAACGAAATTGGGAAACTGGATCTTTGTACCGTCGAATACGTTTTGCTAGAAGCTGAAGCTCTTCCACACGACCTAGTACTTCATATGCCTTTACAGATACACCAAAAAAATCTAATAGAGTTCCCTGCAGATAACATCAGAATAGAAAACTAAATGAACTGGCAATGTAACCAATTATCTATCTCATTTTCCTATAAGAAAAAATAATGCATCACATCACTAACACATTATGGGACAAACCTTGACATCCATATTTCCTCCTCTAATTGCTTCTCGACAACCATCAATTAACAACTCAAATAACTCAATCTGGGTCTCAGGAGGAGCTGCTTCAATTATACCACCAACCTCAGCCACAATTAAGTCAATTTGGCTTGAGTTTCCAAACCTCTTAACCTAAAAAAGAAAAAAAAACACTAAGGAATAAGAATGATGAAAGAAAGACAAAAATATTTAAAAATAATAAGGCATGGTAACTGTGGTTTCTCTAATCACCAAAAAAGATAGATGCTGTAAGAAACATTTATTGGTTTAAATGCCAAATCAGAAGTTGTATAAAGCATCAACAATTACCTTACATTCTAGCATGTTTGCCCCACCATTAAATCAAAAATTGTATAAAGCATCAACAATTACCTTACATCCTAGCTTGTTTGCCACACCATTAAGTCATAAAAAAATAAACTAATAAAAAGGTGAATTTTTGATATAAAAATGTTACAAAAGCAGGAGAAAAAAATTACGGCTGGAAATTCGCATCCAAGAAATTAGAAAAATGATTTGAGAGGATAGTCAGCCAAATAACATTTGAGATACATAAGACCATACAATGATGCCTTAATCTCAAACTAATTGGAGCCGGCAAACTGTTTTTTTCATTTAGTTCTGTTCTGAGTTATATTTTTTGTAAGATGCAAAAATTAAATTTTTCTTTATCACTTCCTCTCATATGATTTTCGGTCTGCATCTACATCTTTTTTTCTCTACATATATCAAGTCACTCTTCCACATAGGTGCATCTTTAAGCCTACGTTGCACATTCAAACCATTTAAGTTGTTATTCTCTTAATTTGTCCTCGATTGAAGCTATCTCTATTTTTTTTACGAATCATTTTATTTCTTATTCTAGCTTTTCTTGTATTACCACACATTGATCTTAACATTCTCATTTCCACAACATTCATCCTATGCACGTGTATTTTTTAATTGCACAACATTTCATGCTATAAAGAAAATTTTTCTTTAAAATTTTACTTTTGTAATATGTCAACAATTAATTTATTCCAAAAATAACATAATTTATACAAATAAAAATGGACATCAAAGGAAACTACAAAATTGTAGGTTGATTTCTGCCATGAACATAAACAAATTTTATTCTAAACAAAAAATCTTGGCATAATTCTCCATTATTTTTCTTAATTTTGATTAAATAAATGGCAAAAGAAGAGAAAGTAATGACCTTACTAGATATACAATAATCTAATGTAGAGAAGGCTAGATATAGGCTCTCTCTCAAAGCATTCCCTTGACCACAAGAAAATAGAGCTATGTACAAGGCCAGCTTGTCCACCTGGTAGCAGGTAACCAAGCAGTCTCATCCAGTACCAACCAAAACAACCAAGACGTTCCAATTCTTCAGTAAACAAATGTTCCAGCAACTTCATAGGTAACGTTTTCTTTGAGGAATGGTATGGTACCAGCGGAATGCTCAGATACAAGAATCCTTGAAGAAGCCTAATATTGATGGATGAGCATCTTTTGAGTGGAGACAGGGAAGGGAGCTCTGGGAGAGAGAGGGAGGGATAGAATAGTGGAAGACGATCATAAGGAAGAAAAGGTGATGGTTTAAATAATGGGGAGAAGGATAGCGGTGACTAAGGATCAACATCAAGACAATAAAGGACCACTAAGCAAATGGGATGATCCCAAGTTCATTGGGCTAGGGAATCAACAAGGGAAGTGATTCTGGAGAGATGAAAGATAAAAGTGTTTGGAAGAGGGAACAATAAATAGACATTTATATATAGAGAGAAAGATAGGCTTGCTACGTTTTAATGTAGCCAAGCCTAGATTCAATCATCTTCCCCATCCTTGGATCCATACAATTCATAAATCATAAGATAAAAGAGCTATGTATATATATATGTATATATATATATATATATATATGTGTGTGTGTGTGTGTATATATGTGTATATGTGTGTATATGTGTATGTATATATATGTATATATGTACATGTCTAGAGATATCCATGTAAAAATCTAGGCATTATGGCATTCATAAACATTATCATGTATAGAACATACACATCAATAATTGCGGTATAAAACCGAAGTGGCGTTACTTGAAACGATCTAAGAAGTTCAACGATACTTGAAATGATCTAACAACTTTATAACTGACTATGGATGTTCCAATAAAAATTAGAGATTTCTAAAAGAGGGCACAAGTTACCGCTCGGACAAATGTGAAGCATCTTTCTTTGATATATTTCCAACGGACCACTCCCTCACTTGAGCAACTGCTCCCTCAATCATCTTCCATGAATAGACTGAAGCATCTGCAGCTTTGCTTGAACGCTTGTGAGATTTTTCTCGAGGCTCAACAGCCCTCTTTTTTCTCCTCGCACTTTTCTCAGCTTGGTTATTTTCAGCATAACTCTTGTTATTTCTTGCAGCACGTGGGGCTAATGCTTCCTACCACATGCACAAGATAAAAATTATACAAGTAAGTTCAACTCCTGCTGAAACATAAAAGTATCAGTAGTAGTTCAACAAAGATCACCCCATTATCAGTTTACTAATTAACAAATCAGAGGAAGACAACTATGATTGGATACATTAACACATCAGCCAAGGCATAATTTCATACATCAGCTTGTTCCCCAGCTTCTGGTTGTATCAACCGACTCCAAAATGTCCCATCATCTTCAGCACTGCAGAAGTTGGCAACCTGTAAAACAACAAAGCAAAAGTAGGATATCAGCAAATCATCATGCCATCTTCAACAAAAGACCTGACAAAGGAAACATACGGAAGCTCTAATTTTTTGTATTAACTTTTTACCTTGAAAGCACTCAGCAATTCATTTCCAGACTCCCCATCAGCCCCCTTGGATTCAACTTTCTCAGCTCTCTCAAGAATTTCATCAATATCCATACTTTCAAGTCGTTTTTTGCTCTCTTCATCATTCTTATCTTCCTTAAACAATTCCTCTGCTCCAAACCTCAATATTGCAGAAAGATCATTCTGCAGTAAGATAAGTGCATGGTGAAAATTTTGATTAATTACCAATTAACACTTGTGTTAGCATATGAGAGATTTGGCAAACTGTTAAATGTACAAGCATGATTTTGATTCACCTTGTCAAACATAGAACTGCCTTTCTTTGTTTCTTTCTTCTCAAGCCTGCCCTCTGCATTTAGCTTCTGAATAACCAAGTGATCTAAAACCTGTAATGAAAAAGGAGTAAATTAAGAAGTTCACATGCAAACTTCATTTTGTGCAAACTTAATACTGAAAAAAAAAAAAGATAATATTACCATCTTTTTTTTAGCACGCTCCAAGATGTCCTCCTCCACACTTTTGCTAGTAACAAACCGGTAGATGTTGACAACTTCTTGTTGTCCTATTCGATGTGCTCTACTCATTGCCTATAAGCAATAAATTAAAGATCAATTAAAAGAGCTACAGAGTGTCAACATGATGCATGTATATCTCAAACACATCATACAAATTGTAGTTGATTGACTGGCTAAAAATCTGCCTATGTGAAATCAATGAAAAAGTTTTTACAAGGAACAAAATATTCAACTAAACAAAGAGTGCACTGAGACACTTCAAACCTGCAAGTCATTTTGAGGATTCCAGTCCGAGTCAAATATTATAACAGTATCTGCAGTAGCAAGATTAATGCCCAGCCCACCAGCACGTGTTGAAAGGAGGAAACAGAAATCATCACTTCCAGGTGCATTAAAATGTTCCATAGCCTGGTGGCGCAGATCAGCCCTTGTACTGCCATCAAGCCTCTGAAATTGGAATCCTCTAAGGGATAAATATTCCGCAAGTATGTCCAACATCCTAACCATCTGCATGTCAGGGAAGACAGAAAATATAAAACATCCTTGTTTTGTATTTTTACTCTTCAACAAATAGAAATACGATTACTATACATCAAATAAAAATTATAGTTGACTTCAATAAAATGCCCTCAGGCTAAATAGTGACCGCATGTCTATGCCAGGAAAAGTGTCCCCTAAATTAGCAGAAAGCATACTCAGGCATATCCAAATTGTTTTCATAAGGTCCGTGCTAAGATGTAATGTTCTGATAACTTTGTAAGTTCATTTGTCATACTGCTATAATATGGCAAAAAAGGACCAAAGTCCATTTATATATATTTGAGAAGAAAAATGAGTTTAATCACATTAGTTTGATGTTTCCATTTCATATTGAAATCAATTGATCATACTGACAGGTATTACCACAAAGAAGTGGTTTGCTCACCGGTCATTAAAATCCTAGTTTTTTTTAGCTCATCTCCAATGCAATACAAAATAAATACAAGTTTAGTTTTTGTTACCTTCTAAATAAACTTGATAAAATATATCAGGCAATGCAGTGATAAGATTATGAAATGAGCAAAGAAAAAATCATCCATATTTTGCAATTCCTACTAAAAAATTCTCCTCATCAGAAGGAAACAGGAGGCAAGTATTACATAATACATATAAACTGAAAAAAAGGTTCTGCCAATCTTCTCCAATTTCGAGACTTCGTGCCACTTAAAGGCATGGTTTTGTATTACTCCCTGCAAGCCAAAACTTGCTATAACTAAAGGATGAATATCAAACTATACACGATCTCCCTTTCTTTAAGGCTGTCGATGACAGCAATAATAAGTAGCACATTTTACTCTTTAAAAAACAATAAATAGCACTTTTAAATATCCAAGTACATTTTTGAAGCATCCATAAAATTCCATAACCAGCGCAAGAGTTACTGATGAAATTACGTATGTCCATTTATTTTATGGCCACAGATTTAATAATGGGCAATCTCAACAATAATGCAAAATTTGTAATACCCAATTCAATCCTCAGGCAATGCAAAACCACCAGGGCATCACCAGAAGAGTGTCCAAACCATAATGAATGTGGACTTCTGAAAAAGCTACTTATCAGCAGACATTTACAAAAGATACCATAGCAATGAAATAAAAGAAGGGTGCAATTATTGCACAATTTTTTGTAACTCAATTTTTCTTGGGTATAGCATGCTTTGGATTTCTCGGGTACATAATCGTTGTAAGTGTTCCTGCACAAAGGTCACAGGAAAGCTCACCACCAGTACATATATAATGCAAATTTGTTTCCCCAAACAAATTAGAACAAAAAGAAGCATAATAATTCCTTCAGTTGCTTTTAAAAAACATGTTGCAATATAGAACTCTTGTTTGCAAAGCACAGACAACAAACCAACCTGAGAGAATATTAAAACACGATGATTTGTCTCCCGCAGCCTAACAAGTAGTTTGTCAAGGATTACCAGCTTCCCACTGCTCAAAACTATGCGCTCCACTTTATTACTATCACTAGTGCTATTATCTCCACCATATCCATGATCCGCACTTTCAAACAAGAATGGATGATTGCAGCATTTCTTCAACTCAACAACAATATTCAAGAGTGAAACCTGGATGATTTTTGAAAAAAAGTAAAAGTACCAAATCAACATTTTAGCTATTATAACATTTAATACAAGTTACATACTACAGGTATACAAGACAGACAGAAATTTATATTATATCAAACACATCTTTCTATGCTACTAAAGAGGTTAGAAATGCTAGAAGTAACTTATTCATTTATATGCACTTTATTTTATTTTTTGCTCTATCACCAAGAAAGTTGTTCGTGGCTATCGGTGCCAAACACATCAGTTCACCGAAGAAAGAAAGGTCTAGTTTTGGGAGGTTCTCATAATTTTTTAATATTGATTTAAAGCAAAGGATGCTTGAATCCTGGTATACAATAATTAAAGTATCTGATTCTCTCCTACATGTTTAGCAATCGCAAATGCACTTTCCAATTCTATTAAGTTTAAGAAACATAAAACATGCTCAAGAACAGAGATGGCAATGGGGATGGAGAAATCCAATCCACATGGGGGACCGCCTGATAGGAGCAGGTTTAGAGAGATTAAATAGGGATGGAGGCGGGGATGGAAAGAATTTTTGAAAACCCATTGGGTTTGAGGACAAAGATGGGGACTAAGGGCTACATCTTCAAACCCATCCCCAAAACCCAATCATTTTCTCCGAATATAAATATTGGGTTTAGGCTCTTGTATATTAAATTTAGGCTCTTAAATTTGGGCTTTTAACCATCTTAAATGTCCACCGATTTATAATAGATTTTGGGCTTCAAATAAGGCTTTTTATGTATTAGAATTAAACCGAAAGTTGACAACCCATTTCTAGAAACAAAATAAACAGAGAATGGGGATTCCCTACTGGAAATGAGGAACCGTGGGGATGGCGATAGGGGAAATCAGCCCCCATTAGGGGATCGGGGCAAGGATGGGGCGCGGAGTCGAGGATGAGGAATGTACCATATACCCTCTACCACAAATCTGCCCTGCTGCCATTCCTATTCAGGAAACATTAGGAAAAAGTCATAAAATATAAAAGACCTTAATAGATGATGCAATCATTGCATTATACTCAGTGTTGCCAAAGACACACCTAAGGTGAAAGACATTAGGTGCCAAGGTTGAGCATTTCTTATACCCTAAAGTGCGCCTAAGGTGTAAGGCACCAAGGGTTGAGTGCTTCTTATACTCTAAGCAAGGCGCCTTCATATAGGGGACACAAGAGGCAAAAAAGGAACTTGCTTTTGATCTAATTTGAGATGCAAAAAAAACATGCCTTTCTTAATAAACTATACTTGTAATATTTTTTTAAAGTCTATCATTTTTATTAAACTGTGCTGACATTATGTCTATGATACACCATTCCATACACAATCATTCCTCTTACTCTATAAAAAAGGTAAAAATTGAAAGACAAAGAGATGGAATACCAAAAATTATACTACAAGGAAAAACAACAAAGGAGTATAGATTTCAGATAAGAAAGAAAAAGCTTTTTATTGAACTAACAGACAAAGAAAAGACTTTCCATTGAACTAATAGACTAAATATATTAGTATATTACTGTATATTTTTTGCATTTTTTTATTATGTATTATAAATCTTACTTATATAAATTATTCTACTATTTATTTAAAAAATGTGTGACTCACTTCACTCATATGCACACCTATGCTTTGCGCTTTGCACCTAGGCTCCAAGAGCCTTTTGCGCTTAAGTGCGCCTAGCACTTTTAATAACATTGGTTATACTTGAATTCTGGCAAATACTCACTGAAGCATCTGATTATCTCCTATAAGTTTAGCCATCACAAACCCATCAGTTCAATTTAAAAACATGCTCAGGAAGTATCAGGACTAAGTCATAAAACATACAAGACATTACCATATAACACAACCATCATATTGACAAGGCATACATTAAATTGTAACCTTTTTCTCAATCAATGAAAGACATCACTTAGATTATAATATGATCCATCTCAGGACAATTATCTGTAAAAGAGATCTTAGCACTCAACATAAACCAAAGAAAACACAGGGTACACCTATTACCATAATCAATGAAGGATTCAAAATTATTTGATAAGAAACAAAAGGATGAACAAACAGGGAAACAGGTGGAAAAATACAAAAAGGTTAAAAGAGTACTTTGAAGTATTCACCAAAAAATCGTGACTTGTTAGTAAGAGCACCAAAACTTCATAGAAATGTGAAATTTATGTTAGAATGAACTTCAAAAAAAAGGCATTTGATAGAAATATTTCAGAATATCTGAAGAAATTTTCATAAAGAGGATACTTCTGTCACCACATGTATGGTACATTAAAGTAATACTCAACTCAACTCATCTAAACCTTTTCCCAACTACAACATTGAAGCAATACTAATAACATTAAATCCTACTACTTACAGTTTGTAGAATCTAACCATCCAATACCAGTATCCATAATCATAGCAGCATATTACCAGTACACAAGCAAAATTTGTTTATTGATTATTGAGAAAATACTGATCTTGCTTCCAATTTGAAGAACATACTTGATCATATAAGATAACAGATATCTAGTTTAAGTACAGCAAATAAAAGTAAAGTTCTCAAGACATAAGGACATACCTGATTCCCACGAACCCCTTTATTCAAATTGTGGAAATTACGCTCCAGAATCCATTTGTAATATCTGTTAAATTGTGGATACGAACAAAACTTACACACCCAGCAACAAAAGCAAAAAATGAGTTATAACTAATTAATCAAAATCATAATTTGATGAAAGGGCTTACCGTTTCTGAAGAGGAGACATTTCTACCCTAAGAATGCGCTCAATTTTTGGAGGCAAGGACTTCTCAACATCCTTTATGACTCTCCGAGAATGTGTGGTCTCAATTCCTTATGAAGATTAGCAAGCTAAAAACACATCCAAAGTGAGACTTCAGCGGTGAAGAGAATTGCTCCATTCACATAAATATAAATCACATGGAAATGATAATGCAAGATAACTAATAAAATGATGTACCTCCATTTCATTGAAAGAACTTAAATTCTTGTAGTTCTCAACAAATTCATCCTTGTTATTAAACTTTACAGGATCAAGGAAATGTAGAAGGGCCCTATCACCAATAAGAACAAAGACAAACTAAATTAACAATTTCAAGATGCAAATAGGATAATAAAAATAATGCTCTAAAAAATCACATACGACCATAGAACTAATAGCAAACCAACAAAAATACATAATAAAGCAAAACAACAGAATGCTAGAACTATATGATTGTCAATTACGAAAAGATAATGAGGTTACCGTACCTCCAATTGTCATTACCAAGATACTCAAAATGTCACAAGTATAATCTCCATTTCTTTACCAAATCCATAAACGTTTTCCTATCATGCAACCATCAAAGCATTTATAAATTCTATTTGCAATGAACCTGACACATGCCATGGTACTTGAGCATGGTTTTCTGCACTTTTGCACAAAAGGTCCCTATTTTTGGCACTAGTAGTTCGTATACTCGAGTAAACAGTGCATGATGGAACATCTCAGCCTTTCAAGTCTTCTACAAGATATTTCTTTTGCAACTACCTAGTTTGAGTGCTCATCATGGCTGAAAAAAGTTAAATGATCAACCTCCAACCATGCTTAAAAATCTTTAATTTGCATAGAAGGCCACATCCAAGGTCCAAGAACATATTACAATTGGCTCTCAACTTAAGATTAGCCCTCCATGAAGTCATGTCGCTTTCCTGGTCTAGGAAACCTTTTAATGGATTCAAAAAAATATCAAAGGACATACAAGAAGAGACATCCATCTTGAGGGCCCAATCATGAGACAAACAGCCAGCAACCATACTCAAGACCATGGTTTCAAGTCACAGTGGGACGTCTTATGGGATGCTGAGACAGATTACTATCCTAGGTGTCAGGATGGGAGTGTCCTACCATCATGCCAATTGCTAAAATCAACGCATCATGGGACATCTCCTAACCCAAGGTGGGATTGTGGCACATCCTATTTCATGAAAAAATTGAAATGGCCCCACTCCACCGGATTTAAAACCTTGCTCAAGACATATCAGCAAAAAGGCTTCATTCAGAAACATGATGTGTATCAACATCATCATACGTGGTATTGTAGATCAACATCAAAAATTGTTTTCATAGGAAATATCTCACAACACAATCAAGATGTTGAATCTTCATACCAGTGTAGCTGCCTAGCATAAATATGGTTACATTTACTTGCAATGACAAATAAAAGCATCAAGTACTACAGGATGATGCAAAATATATTGCCTTATCTTTTATTACCGTGCATATATAAAACAGCTATATATACATACACCTTTAATGCACCTTGAATCTTCTATCAACAATTTGCATGTAATAATGAAATGAGAACTTTCAAGGACTTCAAAGTAGGTTTCTGCAAGGGATTCAAGTTCCACCCTTTCCATTATAGTCTTTTACAATAATTTAGGTCCAAATATCCATTCAGGGTCCTTAGGTTGTTGAATGATACACACACACACACACACACACATATATATATATCTGGATCAAGATGTCCCCTAAACTCTTCAAGCCAACACCTGGAGGTCTTATGATAGAAAATTAAAGAAACAGTACAAAAAAGGGGCATAACTCACAATTAACCTTCAATCTGAATGCATCAATACTCAATACGAAAAAACAGAAATGTATAGATCAGAGACAAAGAAAAAATCAACAACAGATAGTGATACAGAGATTATGGTATTTGGACAATAACATATAACATGAAAGTCAACTACATAATGATGCCTCAATTTTTTACTTCTACCATCACTCCTCACAAGTTTTGTCATGTGTGGCAAAGGTCTCACAAAATCTGTTTCACCAATTCTATTCATCCAAATAGGCACTTGAAGCATAGAAGAAGGCTCTCTACTAGATGTGTGCATACGAAGTTCAAGGTTAGCGCATTGTCTATCTTCCACGATGTGCTTATGAAACCAAAGGTCTGCATAACAGGTACTGAGATCCATACCAATACATCACCAATTTGATACAGTACAAATCAATATGGTATGATACACACCCCATATCAAAACTAGATGCCCATTTTTTTCTCCCTTAACTAAAATACCACTCAATACCGGATGGTATGGATTGATATAGGGTGGCTCAACTCGTTTCAGACCAAATTGAAGCTCTGTACCATACCAGTACCTTATTGATATGCTAGAGTATGATCGGTATGGCAGACCTTGCATCCAATCCATATGCATAAACAAGTCGATTCAGATCTTGAACCCAAACTCGGGCCATTCAAACATCAAACCCAAACTGATGTAGAGCACTAAACCATTCCGATTTCCAGCTGGAATGTTTCAATTCATCTTAAATCAACCAGTTTGGTACAGTCCACCAAAGCTTGGTTGGTTGAGAAAGAGGATAATCTAAGTGCAGTCACCAACATTCACTTTTCCAAAATTTTCAAGTGCATGTACAAAGTAGGGAAAAAAAAAGACATCTTTGTCATTGTACAGAAAACGAGCCATGGTAAATTAAAATTAAAAAAAAAACAATCGAATTAGCATGTTGTGGTGTGACAATTGGGAAATAGATCCATCAAACAAAAGGATCCTTTCATGGTTTGGAGAGAAGCTTTCCTAATGCCATGGTAAAATTAGAGGGACATCACAGAAAAGAAAATCAAGAGTCCTTACACAAAAAGAGCATGGAGAATCAATCCACTAAGATAACAATGAATAAATCCTGAACTATATGGACAGCATGTTAGAACATGAAAAGAACACAAAAAATGCCTTCATATTGCAAAACCATTGTTCTCGTCCTAGTAATAACAAATTGAAAAAGTAAATTCTTTAAGGCAACCACATCTTGTAAGCAGTATAAGAAACTATGAAAAGTTTACATAAGCATTTGCAACTTATCAAAATTTACAAAAAAGAACTTCAAGAGAGAACAATCACCATAGCTCCTCAACGCTGTTCTGCAGTGGGGTACCAGTGATAAGAAGCTTGTTTTTGGTGCTGAATTCCTGTGGCAAAATAAAACTTGTTCGATTTATATAAAAGAAACTCTTGACTAGAATTAAGTAGAGCATGTAAAGCACAATCAAGATAGTTCAGCAAGCATAGAGGATCCATGACATACCGAAAGAGTCATATACAATGACGCTTCACTATTCTTCAATCTATGAGCCTCATCAACCATAAGGTAGCTCCACTTAATCTTAGATAGCACAGCTTTATCCTTCAATATAACTTCATATGTAGTCAACAATGTATTGAATTTTATATGTCTGCCACTCTTATTGTTTGTGTAGAACTCGTACTGTTGACATATCTGCTTTCAGAAAATAATATAAATCATGCACAAGACAGGAAATTCAACAATTAAAACATTAGAGCCAATGACACAATAAGAATTTATAGCATGAAGATTTAAGAGTGATAGGAAACATTGATGGTACAAAAACCACATGTCCCAATGTTCTTACAGAACATAGGCTGCACTCCATCATTACTAACTATAAGACCCCTTCGTCTAACATGCAATAAAACGAAACATCTCTCTTACATGCAGCACATGACAATTTTACTAACATGCCCATGTACATAAATGACCATGGGCTTTGTTGCTTAGGGTAATGCCCTGGCCAACAGCACACTTGCTAGGGTTGAACCCACTACTCCCATAAGTTAGCCAACTTACAAACAGCTTAGATCAACATGCCAGGAATAGAATAAAAAATGAGTTTTGTCTAATAAATGCAAGGGCTTTAGCCACCTTACATGGCAGATTAGCTATTAAAGCTAGTAAACAAGCATGCACAAAATTCACTTATAGATGGTTCTCTTATCTCTCATCAAAATTCCATAGATATATCTTTCAACAAATATTCGCTGCACACAAGTGCAGACAGAGATACCCCAAAAAACATGCCCTGTGCGCGCACACAGAGAGAGAGAAGGGGAGATAGAGGGGGGAGAGAGTTGTAAAGAATCCAAAAAAATGCCTGAGCATGGTTTGATTTTTCTCCCTACTTCATGTAATTCTATCCGACCCTATTGCTTTACCTCCAGACATCTCTTTAAAAGTTATCTTGCAATAACTATCCTAAAGTGCTCAATGATGAAATGTATATACATCCACTAATTAACCTTTAGCACAAGCCCCCATTTTAACTTTGGCCATAGAAAAGATCTCCTTCAAAGCAAATAAGAATAAAGAATTGATGACACTCCAAAAAAGTTGTTGAATTGATAAAAAAGGGCGACCTAGTGCACTCGTGCAGTCCTGCCATTGTGGGGTTAAATGTACATAATTTTACCTCCATATACAAAGAGGTTGTATCCGTATATAGATGGATAACTTATATCATACACCAATATAACTCCAACAAGGGTACAAAATGACAAACTAATCATCAGTTTCACCAGAGTGAACAAGCTCAGGAAGCATTTTACAGTTTAATATATTACTCATTTAATAAAATTTAACTTTATTAATTACAAGACACCTACTCTTCCAATGATTACCCCTATATACTGTACATAGACCAAAAACTTACCTCCCTGCTAGCACGATTTCCGACATAAACAATAATATTCATTTCAGGAAGCCACTTTCTGAATTCTCTAGCCCAGTTTGACATTGTCGATAGTGGTACAACAACAAGAAAAGGACCATGGATTTGTTGAGTATTCTGCAACAAGAATGGACAGACTACATTAATAAAAACAAAATAATGGGATTACAGAAGAGAACATATTAAAGGACAACAAGTAACAAACCTGCAGAAAGCCTAACATTGAAACTGACTGGACAGTTTTACCAAGACCCATTTCATCAGCTAAAATGACATTTGTATCATTCCTCCAGCTGTGCTACAAAATGGCCATGTTTAAGCATACTAGAAACAGGCCAACTAATAGAACATGGGGAAACAATTGGTCTGCAAAGGAATATTCTAACAAATGGAAGTGATAACAAACCTGTTAACCAGAAAATTCAAGCCCTCCAGTTGATAATCACGAAGTTTACCTCCTTTGAGCCATTCAGGTTGCTCATCAAGCTTTCGCAAACTAGCTGAAAATGATGAAGAAATCCAAATAACATCTCTTATACAATTATATATAAAATGAGGTAGCAATAGAGAAATAGCAAGAAAAGAAGGCAGGCAAACTCGACAGAACAAGCTACAGGAAAGACCCACAAAATTTTATGTTAAATGACTTCATATAGACAATGAAAAAGAGGACATAATGACAGAATAATTGAATAGTGCAGAATTCACAAAACACAGAGCAAGCTAAACCCATAAAGATAGCATGAGAGCTTGCAAAGGAATTTAAAATTTCAATTTTTAGAACCTATCTATGGAAAATTGGAAAATGGCAGTTACATAAAATTGAACAAATAAAAAATATGAGTAGTATTTTGGTTGGAAAGCAAATATGAGAAGGCACAAAGAGAGATGAAACAAGCTAATCATCCAGGGAAGACCACCACTAATCAGCTAAGGATGTCCTTTACAAAGGTCTCAACACATCTATTGGACTCTGGTACAAAAAATAAAAAATAAAAATAAACAAAGCCACATTAAAGGGAATGCCTTCTCAATCTTCTCTTTGTTGGACCATAGAATAATAATCACTAAAATGTCACCCACACACATAAACAAACAAAAAGAAGAAGAAGAAGAAGGAGGAGGAGAAAGAAACAACTGGGAGCTTAAGTTGAAAATAATTGCAACAGATGATAGCCCGTTCTGGTGATGAGCATGCCACGTTATCTAGTTTATATAACTAAGATGATATAAATCATGGTTTCAAATCCATCCTGTAAGACACAAAATGGGTTGCCATTCCAACTGTCAAGACAGGACCATGCCGCTATTGTTCCAGTATCCCAATCGACACATCCTATGATATCCCCCATCCTAAGTGTTGAGAAGTGGTGGAACAGCAATATATCCCATTTCATAGAAAAAATAAGACCCCATCTTACAGGATTTAAAGTCTTGATGTAAAAGACCTTTGCAAAAGGAAAGATGCATAAGTTCATAAACTTTAAACAATAAAATTAAATATTACACACAAATTTGCAGCCACCCATATCAATTAAATTCTTGCTTCAAGATTTTTCCTTCTTCATAGTGGTTGCAGTCGCATGAAATCAAGAAACAGCATAAACAGTTATATTCCAAGTTCAGCTTATCATGTAGGACTGAGAACAAAACATAATGAATGTAGAGATTACACAAGACCTTTGCTTTTCTTCCTCTGGAAGTCAACCATCTTTCCTTGCACAGTCATGGCTGCCTCACGAGCCTGTTAAAGTATATGTTAGAAGTTACATATGCACAGCAATCACAATCCCTGATCTCAAACACTGAATGCTAAGCGGTATATCTAAAACCTCAAATAAGCATATGCTGATATGTAAAATTACATTAGGATATCATAATATCGAAACATAATACTGGAAATGGTCCTAGGTCAAGCCAAGTTTCAGGAGTGGCTTCAAGCCAAATTTTTATAGATTCAGGTCAGGCCAAGAGCCTCAAACACCATGTCCAGATGGACTTCAGGCCATGTTGGAGCAGCCTCTGGCCCATCCCAAGCCTGCGCAGAAAGCCAGCAAATAACATGGTATATAAAAAAATTAATATATATTAGATAGACGGGGATATTTATTAATCCTGGCCATCCACTAGATGGATATCTAGATTTCAAGCTTAACCACTTTCCTCACACCAAACCATTCGCAGCAATATCCCCCTCCACCCTTTGATCTCTATTCTCCTTCCCTTCTGACTGCCTCCTATGCCCAGCCTCCAGCCCCATTATCCATCAATGCCTGCTACCTTCGCTCCCATGCCCTCGGCAACCCTCAAGACTGCTCACATCCAACCTACCATCCCCTATCTCCAAAGGAATAGAACAATGTAGATATGCAATGTCCTTGGTCATAGAATAGAGTACTAGAGGGATGCCTCCACACAAGAATGAGACAGGATGCCAATGACCTAACTCCACCTTCATCTTCCACGTCATCCAAATCAAGAACTACAATCTCGCCATCTTCACTAATACTTCCATGACCCCACCACTGCATCTCCCATATTCATAAAAGAAATCTTGAGTTTGAAAGGTCATTACAATGGTTAGAAGTAGGGTTTAGGAGGAGGAAGGGAATGGGGAAAGAAGAGATGAAATGGCTAAGCTTCAGGCCTCTTCAATATCTGGGCTCGAACTTAGGCTCAAGCTAAGCTGGGCATGACCTTGTGAAAAATGGCCAGGCTTAGTTTTAGCTGAAGGCTAAAATAGATTAGTTCTGGCAGTGCTTTTCCCAGCCCTATCTCTTTATGGCTCCATAATACAAATCCCCGTGTAATGTCCATATTGTTCGCTATCTGTCTTTACTCAAGTTGCTAAAATAAGCTGATAGCTGGACTTACCTTTCATGAGACACATTCCATCGGTTTTTACCTCTCCAAAAATTTCTGGACAGATAAGTAAAGAATGTTGGTATATAATAGAAAACGTGGGTTTACAAGCCCTATAAGAGAATATCATTGAGCCACAAGACTGTACATCTGCGTTTAACTATTCAAACCTAAAGCATCACATGCATTTCCATATGCATATAATTCTTCAGAAATTCATGTTGCATCAACAACTATTCAAGCAACTATCTAACATAAAAAATAATCTACTCATTCTTCAAAAATTTCAACATCCATTTATCTAATCTTAACCTTTACCCAAAAACATAAAAATAAAAATCCATTGCACAAACAACATTACCTAACACAGAAATACTAACATGAACTTCAGAAACACAGACACAACTGGGTAAAGCACAGCAGCATGGATGGCAATAGTGTACACAAAGTTAATATATGATAATAGAAATTAATGACTCCCAATAGTTTTAAGTTATAATAACATTCAGGAAATATAAGAAAAAACAACAGACAACAAAGGAATTTTTTTCATATATACACTTGCCGTTCCAAATCTCCATCTCTATCTTATCCCTTAAGTAGCTAATGCTAATGGATGGATGGATGGATGTACAGAGGGATGGATCTATAAATGTGGTCCTTGAATTAAATAGAAACCGTCAAACCCAAAAATATTAGTGCATGAAAATAGCATGACGGCATCACATAACAAAATTATAAAGCACATAACTTCAAAAGAGTAAAATATATCAAGAAAAAGAAAACATAGGAAAGAACACATTTACAAATTTGAATTAAATTTTGAAAGTAGCTCAACAAAGATCCCCAAATATTCAAGATTACTCATCCACTAAATACCAACAATATGGTTAAACCGAAGAAGCTCATAACAACTGAAAATTTGAAAACTCAGACATTTATAAAAAAGAAGGGCAAAAGGACTTGCTATAGGTTATGCATGGTTGACCCACAAAATAGTTGACCAAGGATTGGATTCTAGAAAATTAAAAAATAAGCAAAGGTAAAATAGGTAAACAAATAACTTCTAGAGCAATCGAGATTACACTCCTTACAAAATGTGACAAAGAAATTACTTTTATGTCACAGACTGATAAAAAGCAATAAACTCCGCTACAGTCATAAGAAATGAAGCTGAAGTGTCATACCCGGGTACCTAATATTTAGACAGCCAGAAAATATATCTACTTGCCAGATGCATTAAACCTTGTATTCAATCCTGAGGAGAAAAAAAAAGAGAAACTATGTTCGTGACACAGTCCACATTAAGAACTAATATTACCTTGTATTCATCTATTGCATCCTGAGCAAATGCAATATCAGTGTCCTTTTCCCTGCAACAAAATAAAGCAATATCAATTGATTATCAACAACATATAACCACAAAGAATGATGTATGAACTTGAATATACTATGAATTAAAATTAAAGACTAGGCTAGCACATAAGATAATAATGTTCCTAGAGAAATTTTATCCCTACATTCTGAAGCTAATAATTCACCAAACCCAATGTCTGCATCTAAAAAACATCCACAAGTCTGTTCTTAAGAGTACACAATGTTAGTTTGCCTAGTTAATTGAATTGAATACATACCTCAACAGAATAACCTTTCACCAGTAAAAACAACCACAATGTTTTTCTAAATAATTCTAATAGTTTCTGCTGATGACTCCATTGAAAATCCCAACAAGCAAGGTTTAAGATAACAAGTACTAAGCCTTGTACCTGTATCTTGGAATGGTTCAATACTAAGAGAGTACCATCCCACCTCTTGAGACAGTACCACATTCCAATAAAATATTGGGATGCAATTTTTTTCCTTTCAAAAACTCTTCCTCCCCACTTCTTTTTCTTTGTTTCTGTCCAAACACCCCCCCCCCCCCCCCCCCCAAAAAAAAAAAAAAGGACCCAGCAACCTGATCAGGTTGCTTGTTAGTACTGGCCAAACTAGGCTTGGTACTGGCATGAAACATTCTTTGTATGACCTTGATGAATTTCTTTCTTGGCAAGCAGAGGATGATAAGGCATAGAATGTTCAAGTTCAACCTCCATGGTCATGTCATTAATGACCAAACCTTTTCACAACTCCATTGCATTACATTAAACTCTGTGCACACTGCAAGTCTACATGCTCTTAACTTAGATATTAGTTAACAGATATTAACTAATGTCCTTTCATCAAATTGAGAGAAAGACAATTTAAATAGCTTAGATATTCACAACATAAACCTAAGGATGCACTACTGCGGAAGAATGATTTGATACATGTAAAAGAAAAAAGATAAAAGGTAAACCAAAAATTCCATTAAAATATTTGATATTTTTGCATTTTACAGAAGGGATGACTCCAAATCAAACAAAATGCGGAAAAAGAGTCACGCAACCATCACCAACTAGCTTGAGATCAGGGCTTTGTAGTTGTTGGTGGTGCTGGTAGTGATGGCACTGTTGTTTTTGTTTCTACATAGAATTAGATTGTTGAATCAATAGCATAGTGTATGTCTGCTTGCAAGAGAATCTTTCGAGAAAAATAAAAAATAAGAATTTTTCAAGGAAAGGAAATGAATCAGAGATTTAGAGAGAAGGTTTCCATACGTGTCAATTTCTTGTGAAACAAACAAATAGAAAACTAGATTTTCCAGGAACAGTAAGTTTTCCAGGTTTTCATTGCAACAAACAAGCCCTTGAAGAAAAATCTTAGAGTTATGTGAAATTTTGAGCACGCATGATTTAAATTACCAAGCCCAAAGCCTTATTCCAACTGTTGAACAACTTGACTCGTTTCAATTTTACAACGTTCTTTCATTAACATGAACTACCATATAGGCACCTGCCAGAAGCCTCCAATAATGCAAACTCATGAAAAACACAAAGTTATCACCCCTTTGCAGCACAACGCTACATATTCCACTGCTTTGAGTTCTTGCATTCTTTGCCTTCCACATTCAGCCAACTCATAATTTGCTAACAACGTGTTCACTGTTACAAGAAGGAATACACCACTCCTGTTAATTTCCAAGCCTTATGCCCCATTTTGTTTGCTACAAAATGCATATGTATTCCTTTGACATGACAGTCAATTCTTCATTATCTTGTATTTTTTAAACTCTTAATGGCTAAGTCTGACTACTCTCCTGCACATATCACAACTTTCTCTACAGTATTCATTTTTTTCAATTATTCATCTTAACATTTTTTTTCCTCACAAACAAATAGAAGTGCAAAATATTAATGGACAGATCAAGTGGTGCATTAATATATTCAATCAAAGCATGTGCCTGGGAAGCACAAGGTCTGTCAAGCAGCATTCAAAGAAGTTGATTATAATTATATCATAAACCTAAACATGCAATTTTCCTATTAAAATACTGGAATGCTCTCACAGATATTAGTATCTCTTGTTCATGTGCACTAAGGAAGATCTTTTCGCTACCCTTTAAGTACACAATTCAATCCACTTTTAGTCCCTCTAATTCCATAATTAATCAGGTATTCACAATCAATTAATCATGCCATGGCATTCATAGGTGCCCCTACCAAGCTAACTAAAAGATACTCTTATTTGATAATATGAATCTTCTTACACGCCAGCTCATTTCATGCAATAATCTATCCTACAAGGCCAATATTCTTGCCCTGCCTTGTCATGCAACAACTAACCTTCCATATCACAAGTCTATAAATATCATATCCAATGTTCAAAAAGGCAGAGGAGTTCAAAGTCTTAATGACACATGGCCTAAACATTAACGGTTTTGGTAATTGGCGTAAGCCCATTGATTTTTCCAAGAAGCATAGAAACATAGGAACAATAATTTGACAATAAGAAAGTAAAGGATGTGGAATTCCATTTGAACTTAATAGGGATAATTGATTGTAGGAAATCTTGTATGAGCAATCTTAAAAGAATTTTTAGGAAAGTATAGTAGAGAAAATTAGGATCAATAATCTGAAAAAATAGGATCAATAATCTTTCCAAGTTTAGTAAAGGAAATCAGGGTCAATAATTTTGCCAGTTTAGTGGAGGAAATCAGGGTTAATAATCTGAAGGAAATCAGGATCAAAATCTATCCCTAAAGTTAAGGAAATTAGTTAAAAAATTTTCTTTATTTAGTGTAATAAAAAGTTGTATATATAGAATAGAATGAATTGTAAATTTTTTCATACAAAAATAATAAAATTTTCAAGCATTTTTTTTCTTCATGGTATCAGAGCCCTAGGGGTTCATACCTCTGGAAAAAAAAAAAAACAAAATTTCGGCCTTCATTGCCAATTTCTTTCTACTCTTTCTCGGCCTTCATTGCCGACTTATTGTGGCCTTCATCACCGATTCAACCTCCCTCTATTCCAGCCTTAATCGCTGATTTCTTCATCATTCTCTTTAACCTTTATTGCTATTTTTTTATCTTTATGTGTCTTTATTCCCAACTATTATTCAGTCCTTTTTCAACCATGATAGATATTACATCTTCAACACCATCACCTCAAGTATCTTCAACTGTGGAGAAAATTGAGAAGCTTAAAGGACTATTAGGAACTATTGAAAAACCGGCAACAAATAGCAATCCTCAGCCGATGAATCAGGGTATGTGTTCATTGAAGCTTTCGGGTAAGGCTCTAATCTCTCTTGGATTAAATGCTCTAGTAATGAGTTTAGGAATGCCTGGATACTTGACTCCGGTGCTACAGACCATATAACCCATATTTCAAACAAATTTAAAACCTATAATCCTTATCTTAGCAATAAAAAGATTATCGTTGCTGATGGTTTTACAACCACAGTAGCAAGAGGAGATGCCCAAATTATCCCAGAATTGATTCTTAAAAATGTTCTTCATGTCCCTTAATTATTCACAAATTTGATTTTCATACAAAAGCTTACCAAAGATCTAAAAATGGCTCTATTATATTCAATGCTTCTTATTATGAATTTCGAAAAGAATTGGACTTGCTAAGGAGCATAATGGACTCTATTACTTAGATACATTAAGTCAACCAGAATTGAATAAATCTACTTTATCTAGCTCATCTTTCTCTTCCAATAAAGATATCATTTGGTTACATCATAGGCGTTTAGGTCATGTGTCTTTTTCAGTATTGAAACTAATGTTTCCCTCTTTTTTCAAAGGATTTAATATTCAGTCTTTTCATTGTGATGTTTGTGAGTATGCAAAACATACTCGTGTACCATTTTCAATCGGTAATAAAATATCTTCTTTTCCTTTCTTCTTAATCCATGGTGACATTTGGGGACCATCAACTATTCCAAACATCTCAGGTTCTAAGTGGTTTGTAACGTTTACTCATGATTGTATAAGAGTCTCTTAGATCTATTTACTCAAAAATAAATCTGATGTGAGTCATTTTTTCTATCTTTCATGCAATGATTAAAAATTAGTTTGGTACCAAGATAAAGAACTTTCGCTCGAATAATGTTGTGATTACTTTAATAAGACCTTGACCCCTTATTTCAAAAAGAAGGATATATGAATCATCCTGTATCACCATTCCACAACAAAATGGAGTGGCGAAAAGAAAAAATCAACATCTTCTTGAGTGCACTAGAGCCTTATTATTTCAACAAAATGTACCAAAATCATATTAGGAGAAGCTGTACTCACATCAGCTTATGTCATAAACAGAATTCCTTCTAGGATCTTGGGGTTTCAAAGTCATTAGAGGTCTTGTCTAAATTCTATCCTGACATACGATCCACCTTCAATCTTACTCCTCGGATTTTTGGATGAACATCTTTTGTTCATATTCATAGTCATAACCGAGGGAAGTTAGATCCTCGAGCTCTTAATTGTGTCTTTGTGGGGTACTCCTCCACTCAGAAGGGTTACAAATGTTATCATCCACCCACTTGGAAACTCTATGTCTCAGCCGATATTATAATTGTTGAAAATAAGGCCTATTTTTTTACTCCTTATCTTCAGAGGAAGTTACCTATACTTGAAGATAAGGAGTCAAATTTTCTACCACTAGATATATGCCCCCCATTTGAGTCGTTCAAAATCTAAATATCGAGAGTCAATTCCACAGTCTGAGTTGGAAGAAAAAAGAAAAGAGATGGTAAAATCTTTGATTCGTTCTGGTTTGATAAGTATATGCTAGAAAAAGAGATCCCATCATGACTATAAGGCAAGAACAACCTTCTGAACAAAACTTTGGAAATGAGGTAACAATAAGTGAAGCAAACCTGGATTCTACAACAAAAATAGATTATTCTCTTTCCAATCCTGAACCACCTTGTCCCAAGCCTCCTAACCTTAATCAGGATCTACCTATTGCTGATTCTGAACCACCGTGTCTCAAGCCTCCTAACCTTGATTAGAATCTACCTATTGCTGTGAGAAAAGGAATCCAAGAATGCGCCAAAAGACCTCTATACCCATTATCTCACTTTGTACCTTTTGAGAAGTTTTTTTTCCAAACCATCGAAGTTTCCTTTCAACCTTAAACACAGTTTCTATTCCTAACTCATTGTTTGAAGCATTATCAAAGAAAGAATGGAGACTTGTCATGGAGGCAGAAATGAATACATTACAGAAGAATGAAACTTGGGAATTGGTTGATTTACCTAAGGGTAAGAGAGCAGTGGGCTGTAAGTGGATGTTTGCAGTAAAATTTAAGGCAAATGAGTCCCTAGAACGCTACAAGCGAGGCTGGTTGCAAAAGAATATACTCAGACATATGGAATAGACTATCAAGAAATATTTGCTCCAGTAGCAAAGATGAATACAGTGAGAGTTTTGTTGTCCTTGGCTGTTAACTTTGATTGAATTACAGCAGTATGATGTGAAGAATGCCTTTCTTCATGGAGAATTAGAAGAGGAGATTTATATGAACATTCCACCAGAATTTAGTAGGGTTGATGAAAACAAAGTTTGTTGATTAAAAAATGTGTTATATGGGTTGAAACAATCCCCACGTGCTTGGTTTGGACGGTTTTTCAAGGTGATGTTAGCCAATCGTTACAAATAAAGTCAAGAAAATCATACATTTTTCATCATGCATTCAGTTACAGGGGGAGTACTATATTAATTATGTATGCAAATGACATTATAGTGACAGGAAACGATGAAGTGGAGAAGGAAGCATTAAAACAGTGTCTAGCCAAGGAGTTTGAGATAAAGATTTGGGAAGATCGAAGTATTTTTTGAGAATTGAAGTGACTCGATCAAGACAGAAAACTTTTATTTCTCAACAAAAGTATGTTTTGGACATGCTCAAGAAAACAGGTATAATGGCTAGCAAACCAATTGAAACTCCAATTGAACATAATCACAAATTAAGCGAGGCCCTTGGAGATAAGGCAGTAGACAGAGAAATGTATCAAAGGCTTGTTGGAAAACTCATTTATCTTGCACATACTAGACCAGACATAGCTTATTCGATCAGTGTTATCAGTCAGTTTATGCATGATCCTAAAGAAGTTCACCTTCATGCAGTCTACCGGGTTCTTCATTACTTAAAGGCACTTCCAGAAAAGAAAATTTTATTCAAGAAAGGATCTACAATTGATATGGCAGTTTACACAGATGCGAACTTCACAGGATTTCTGGTTGATAGGCGATCAACGTCAGGCTATTGTACCTTTCTTGAAGGAAACTTGGTATCTTGGAGGAGCAAGAAACAGAATGTAGTAGCAAGGTCAAGTGCGGAAGCCGAGTTCAGAGCTATAGTAGCAGGAGTATGTGAATTACTGTGGGTCAAAATTATTTTGGAGGATTGAAGATTCAATGGAGCAGACCTATGAAACTATACTGTATAACAAATTAGCTATAAGTATAGCTCACAACCCAGTGCAACATAATTGAACAAAACACAGAGATAGACAGACATTTATTAAAGAGAAGTTAGATAGTAGACTAATTTGTACTTCATATGTACCGACAGGATTTCAACTAACATATGTGATGACAAAAGGACTGTGTAACAACATGTTTCATGATAATATTAACAAGCTGGGAATGGAAGACCTATATTCACCAGCTTGAGGGGAATGTAGGAAATCTCGGATGAGCAATCTTAAAGGATTTTTAGGAAAGTTTAGTTGAGAAAATCAGGATCAATAATCTTTCAAAGTCTAATGAAAGAAATCAGGGTCAATAATCTTTCCAAGTTTAGTGAGAAAATCAAGGTCAATAATCTGAAGGAAATCAGGATCAATAATCTGTCCCTAAAGTTAAGGAAATTAGCTGAAATTTTTTTTCTTATTTAGTGTAATAGAAAGTTGTATATATAGAGTAGAATGAATTGTAAACTTTTTCATGCAGAAATAATAAAATTCTCAAAGCATTTTTTTTCATTTATATTTATCATGCATCCCATACATCAAATGAGCACAAATATTAATTGAAAATGTACAATAACATGACATTCCATACCTACACAAGAAACTTGACTCTAGAGAACTCATCATGGGAAAATGATAAAAATAGGCAAAAATACTTGTTCCCTTCTATTTGGTTGTGGATTTATCAAGTTCTAAATTGAATGCCTCCAATTGGCATAATTTAGAAGTACAATGCATGCACTCATATGAAGCACTGAATGTGGCACCTATCCTTACATTTTGTAATCCTCACAGTGAGCAGATTAATACAAGAAGCACAGCTGAAAAGACTTGTCAATACCACCAGATAAAGGTAGCAAATGGTGTTAACATGCTGGATGATGATTTTGGCATAAAATATTGTAAATCTACAAGGTTTTAAATGAGAATACTAGGCAATCTCTCTCATTATAATGAAATTAGGCACAAAATATACCAGGTTGCTTCAGCATAAGATAGCCCTTGCCACTTGACTAAATACTCAGGAACCACATCATCACCACCTTCTTTACTGATTCTATCTGCAAATATTCTTTCTACCTGATTATTGCACATATAAGTCCAGTCAAAGTACCGCCAAAAGGAGAGAAATAGGTGTGCTAAATAAATTATAGAATCAATGATGCAAATCAGATAAAATAAAACCTGGCTGTACTGTTTAAGTAAGTCTAACTCCATTTCCTTGCTTACATCATGAACCTCAGCCTGTCATATAGGAAATACCAAGTTATTTTAAATTGACAAATCGTAAAAGAAAGGGTTTTCTAACAAAGAAACATTAGCCATATTTAACAAATTTTTGGCAATTTGAGCAGAATTTTGAAACCTGCATGCCAAATAAGATGGCTGTTTTTTACTGTGTGCAAGATAAGGGAAAAAAATGAAAAAAACAATAAAAGGAAATCAAGGAAGACCAACCAATGGTACAAATTCTGTGAGGACATTAAAAGACCAAGTAAGATAATATATAGTCTCATATCATAACTTTCAGCTCACAAAAACCAACAATATCTAAGTAGGCAAGAATGGAAATGAGAGTGCCAACCTAAGATTTGACAGAAACTAGACTCTCAATTTAAGTATTCAAATCCTCAATGGACATCCTCAATTTAAGCAATGCCTCAGATGAAGGATGTCCATTCAGCATAAAATGAAACAAACTCTAATCCTCTTAACAAATATACTGACAATCATCTCCAACCAAAAGGAACTTAAGCATATAAATCCATATCAAACAATTAAGAGAAATATGACCTGAAATAAATGTGCTTCTTTCATGATAACTTATAAAAATTAAGTGCCTTAAAAATCACTATATTTCTTGAACTTGTTTACACAATATCCAATGTCAATATCTCACTAGACAAAGTATCAAATGGCCATTCAACGAAAGAAGTCTCAATAAATTAAGTTGATCTCAGAACAAATAGCCATTAAAGCTTTATCTCTTAACAAGGATACTGCCACTATATTAATTATTAAATTAACAAGGTTCCAAACCCGGGTCAAGGAAGAGGGTTGTATTAGGCAGCTGACAGCCAGTGTAAAACTCTGTCATATCCTTTAAAAAGGAATCTACTAAATCAAACTATGTGAAGGGCTAGGACGTCCCTGTTATTGAATGTCATAGAGCAGAGTGGAGGAAGCAGATTCATGTAACCGACCCCATATAATTCGGAAAAGGTTTAGATGAGTTGAGTTGAGTTTTCTTGTTTCTCAAAAAGTGAGATTATTTTCAGCTGTAGGCTTATTAGTTTATTTAAAAAAGATGGTAGAAACAAGAAAAGCAAAACAAATTTATGCATCAAAACAAAAGGCATCATATCAAGTCAAACACCATGTCACTCATCAAACAAAAAAACAGTATATAACCAAGGTTCAATATTACCTCCTCACGTGACAAGGCCCTTTTGTATTTTCTTTCCTCGGACACTCTTTTCATGTAGTTTAAAACCTTTTTAAATCCACTAAGCTGCCATTCACAATAGAGAGTTAAAAGTTGCTTAAACCTTTTGCACAATTAAGGATAACAGTCAAAACACAATGAAGAAAAAAAGAACCATTTGCAGTTTACTTAAAATGATCCCTAGTTGTGACCCACACTGTGATACGAAGGCTCACATTTTGAAGATCAGAGATCGATTTCCATTGGCAGTGTAAATATGACTGTCCTTTCCATTTTATATAAATTCTACTTCATCCCAATCTGATTCAGAGTCTGAGATGGAGCTCAGTACAAAAGGGAGAATTGATTGGTTGTTCCTCATAGCTTCTTCAGCCATGCCTTTTGGCTGGTGCCAAAGTACCTTTTCAATTGAATCACTGTCATCTTCTTCAGCATCCTCCTGCAAAACATAGACACAAAAGATGAATGGAATTTTAAAGGTGTAGCATGATTAACCACATGTATGGCATATCACATAATTCTGATCAAGTCACATGCAAAGGAAGAATGTCTTCAATACAATAATGAGTCTACAAGTTCTGAGCACCATTCATCTAATTAGAATGTACTAAAGGCCTGTATGGGACAGCTGTTGGGGGGACCAACAGCTATGTGAGGCAGCTGTTTTCCACCAGCCAGGGCCAACAGCTGCCCCAAACAAGGCCTTAGATTCAGATATCCAACAAAGAAGCAACTTTATAAAGCTTCTATCCGTCAAAACAGAACATCAAGTGGACCCATAACCTCATTATTGCGAAATATGTCCTTATTGTTGAAAGGTTTAAATTCCCCATGATAGGGTCATCCTAATTTTTCCATGAAACAAGGCACACCAATGTCCTAACCCATCCCGGCATTTGGGATGAAAAGCGTCCCAAGATGCATAAATTGGGGCACTGGGACGATGGCAAGATGATCCCGTTCTAACAACTGGGACAGCAACCCATCCTAGCATCCCACGGAATGTCCTACTGGGATATCAAATCATTGTTGAAAGAAAGAAATGACAAGGTCAGTCAAACCCAATTTCTAATGTCTTGATGGCAGAATGGGCAGCATCAGTTTCAAACTCTCAGCATGGCCTTTACAAGTTAAAGCACTTACCACTTAGACAGGTTGAAACCAATAGCCCAGCTTTGGATGTCATTCTCTAGAAACATCTTAATGACATCTTTGTAAGTTGCTCACAAAAAAATATATGCACACCATTACATCTAAATTTATTGCAAATTAAGGAGACAAATAAAATTATCCTTAATTAGTCTTAGTCTAAACTTGTATCCGACATAAATATAGGGACTTCAATCGACCAAGTAAAAGAACTGCAAAGGATATATTAATAAGTTAAACATATAGAAACACCAAAACCTGCAAGGAAATAAAGTTTCTGGACATTGATCCACACCTTTCGGGACTTATTTGATCTTTCTTCATCATTATCTTCACTTTCTTCACTTTCAGCATACGAAATTTTTTTCACTGACCTACCAGATGTACGAAGCTCGCTACTATGAGAAGACACATTCACAGAAACAGTTGCCCGACCTCCAATTTTTTTACGTAACTGCAATGAGCTCCTCGTTTTATGGTCAAAGTCTTCATCATTATCATCTTCTGAATCATGTCCCGATGAACACTCATCTGAGTAAGTGTTCCCTCTCTTTCGTCGACTATGTACAGAAGATTTCATTTCTTTGGACTTCAGATTGCGCCCAGCTTTGCGACGCACCTTTGGCCGCCGATCAATAAAATCATCTTCATCAAAGAGATCAAGATCCTCCTCATCATCATCGTCGTCGACATCAATGTCGTCAAAATCATCACTCTCTGACAATTTTGCCTGTTATCAAGGACATAAGTGCACATCTTATTTAATTGAGCTTCCAACATGACTATCTTGTGAAAAAATGAAGATATCGTGTCAATGCAAAGATGTAAAAGACATCAGAATCTCTAAAAAAAACTCTCCTTCAATGCAAAAAAAAATAAATGTATCCCCAGCAAGATGCAGCATGCAATATTTATAAATTATTAGCCATATTTTACAGTTTCTCAGAGTCCAGCAAACAAAAAAATGTAATTGCCTTGCAAATAATTGGCATACAATATTCTTTTCTGACCATAGTATGACAATCCAAGTGTTTTGAAGGTGAATAATCAACCTAAGCCTGGTCTCGATTCCAGCCATAGGGCCGTTCTAAATACAATATTGCAAGCGAGAAGAAATGATCATCCTTTAGCTCAGCTATCATGACCGAGGAAAGATCATGACTGTTTGAACTCAAAACAATGCACCAAACCATTACTGGCAAAGACAAACTTTACTGGGCAATGATAAGTATAGTTGCAAAACAATCAACCAGTAAACAATAAATATAAAATGAAAAACAGTTAAAAGAAGAGAGAGAACTGAAGTTATAGATAATGTTCTTGACAGCGCATTTGTCTATAAACCATGCGACCAAGAAAACACTGATTAGCTTATTCAAAAGAAGTTAAAATATCTGTATAAAATTTGAGAAAGGAAAAAAAGAAAGAAAGTATAGAAATAAAGAGATGGAGGGGGCACAGCAATGTTAACACTGGACCATTTTGTCAACCATAAAATTGTGATAAAAGGATTCGATAACAGCGCTCAAGAAGAAAACAGCATTAAAAAGAAAGACCCAGAAAAGTTTCAAAAAATTGGTTTCAGCATGACTAAATGAATTGCACTTTTGGCAGCTTCAACAATTTTGCTCTAGTTTTGGACATTTCGTATGAAAATAAAAAAGAAATTTAAAATGTTGATTGAAATTTTAAAAAATGATTAAAAAAACACTGATCAGAAAATAGTCAAGAACAATGTCATGGTTTAAAATTTTATCTATTGTTTAGTACCTTTTGATACATATCCTTTTGGTGGTTTCCCATTAAAACAATTAAGAAATTAATTTTTTGAAAATAAAATATGCAAAAGCGTAATGTTCAGTTAGTTGGCATCATGGGCAATCTAACTTATTATAATAGAAACGTTTGCAAAATTTGAGCTTTAAGATGGCCAAGCCTATGTCAAAAAATAAAAAAGAGAAAAGGGAGCATCCCTGAATCTCTTTGGAACATCATAGTGCTGGCTTTTAGATATTCTAAATACTTGCAAAATTCAAGTTTAATCTAGACAAAATGCTCCCCAGCATTTAAAGAATAAAGAAATGCCACTAATTAGATTAAAAAACCTATATACACATTAAATTTCGCCACATAAATTAATATTGGCTGAAACTCAGAAATTGACCCTAATATTAGATTATATTAGATTTAAACCAAAATCAAATCTTTTCATTTCAATATCTTCCAAACAAAACTTCAGACCGTTGTCCCAAATATGTCTGGATCATAACAAAGATTTCACCTCTTTAGGGTTATATTAATAGCAGACAAAACGTTGATTTTCTCCATAGTCCTTCAAGGTCCATGATTTTCACCTAGGAGATGCTCTGATTCCTTTCGCCCCATAGTTTCCACCATGGTGCACATGGCACAATCAATCCTGTCCTTGATATACATGAGTTTGACCCTTCAGTAGATACCAATCTAACAGCCAAACTCCACAGCTGGTCAGAGCCTTTTGGCTCCCAGCAAAACCTAAAAAGATGACATAACAGATGATGATCTAGCGAAGTCTTAATGGAGGAGTAGATGTGCAAGAGTACGAATCTCCTAGCACATAATGGATGTGTTGTCAACCTTCACTTCCTTCTTAACATGATTCTACATTACCAAAAAAAGTATCTTCTGCAACAATGGTGCCCCACACGATGGTCTATATTCAATCCAAAACTAACAAAATTTCACCCCTTGTTCTCCAAACTATAAGGGTTTTTAGTCAGATATCAGTAATAATAATGATAAAAATAAAAAATAAAAAATAACAACAAAAACCATAGTGGTTGCACCATTGCACCCCCTAGAATTTCCAAAATCCTTCTAAGGACAGGAAGTAACCGACTTCAGAATTTCCACATGTTGTTCTGAAACATGGCCCCACACTATCTCTCACTTTGATACTCCCAAAAGAGTAACATTGATTAGGGTGTTCTCGCGAAGCTTGGAAGCATCAAGAACTATAAACTATCATGTCAAAGGTCTTGATAGAATCTAATTATCCTGCCACTCTGGTTCTAAAGATTTCCCTTGTTCAGCAATTAAACTGCCTATCATATTCTTTCAAAGCACCACCACATATTAATAGCTCTCCCTCCAGGCCCTTATCCCTTGAATGGGTCTTCAACTCTTCCAACCAACCCCTTTCAACATCCCATAACTACAATTTTGTTGCCCAAGAGTGCTGCATTAGTCTCTCAAAATCCCTCTTTTCATATTCTTGAGTCTTTCTTTCCATTCAAGTTTTTTCCCACCCTGGAGGATGAATTTGCTTGTTGGGACCCCAATCTCTCTAGTCCATCCACAACAAATCGTTCAGCATTCTTTCAAGTTTACGCGCTACAAAAGAAGGTACTTTGAAGAGAAACTTCTAATTTATAGCATGTTAATTTTTCCTCCAATGGCAAGTAATCTATTCTTCAACTCAAAATTCTTGTATACAATTTCTCCACCAAACTTAACACAGCAGTGAATATCCAACTTCCTTGCTTCGAAGAGAGCTTCAGAAATTATGGCAATGAGATCCCGAAAGACTATATCAAACTCTTAATTGTGCTTCTACTCAAAAATCCACTCAAGTTGCGAAAAAATGAAACTAAAAATTATCAAGCTTTTTATAAAAAAAATCAGAAAAAACAATTATGCCCCATTCTTTTGTGGGAATGTTGGGTGGAAAAGTAAGCCGATTTCCTCATCGATCAACTTTCCCCTTTTTTTCAAAATAAGGAAGGGAAAGTAATTTTTCAAGTAAAAATATTTTTCCATGAATGATAGAAAATTTATTCCCAACTCAAGGTAGGAAATTGACTTTCCCATCATGAGAAAAAGTTGTCAATCACTTTAAAACATATATATTCCTAACATAATATTATAATAACAAAAATATCCTTGTAATAATAATGAATAAGGGCCTTCACTCATTCATCTTCGTGAGCCCTCATAATGCCCTATATATCCATAAAGCTACCAGAATGTTGGGTGCCTTTTTCACTTTCCTACTCAAAATTTCTAGACACGAAAGGACATAGGAAATTTCGGTATGTTTGATTTTTGAGAATAAGTCAGTTTTTCATTTCCATATTCATAGGAAATTTTTTTCATCTCTCCTTTTAAGAGACATTGTTAATAAAAGAAATAGAAAACAAATAACAAATTTTATTCTTGCATACCCAACACATTTTCTAAAAATCAGAAAACAGAAAATAAAAACTGTTTTCAAAAAATGAAAATAGAAAATAAAAATGGAGAACATTTTTGAAAACTAAACGCAACCTTCAATTTCCCATCAAAAAAAATTTTGGAATTTTTTCCTAGGAAATTGTGCTTCCCAAGGCAAATATGATTCGTGCAAGAGAAAGAAGCCTTATTATCATCATACTGGAGATGACTAAATCAACAACCCGTTTACGCAGCTTGACACACTAATTCTTGACCATCCCTATCATCCTATAAGCTTCTAAAAAATCTAACAGAAATCAGAAGATTATCTCACATACAACCTCCACAAAAATAAAATTGGAAAAGAAAAAGGAATTGCCTGTGGACCTACAAATAAGCAAGCCCATGACACAACCCTGCTACACTCAATATGATTTCATTTTTTCAGAATGTGAGGTGAGTCTAGGTCTACCAGTCTAGTCAGGGTCAATGTTATTTTATTCCCAACAAAATTAACAACATCCAACCTATTTTACCCAATTTCATTCCAAGGAAGAAAAATATAAGATATAAGTAATAAACCTTACCTTCCCAGTATCTCATCCATCTTCTCCCTCCTATCACCCTTCCCCTGCCCCCCACCCCCCCCCCCCCCCCCCAACCCCCCCCCCACACACACACAAAAAGAACACAACATTCTCCTCCTACTGCATACCTCCCCACCCAGGCCTCTGCTACATGATTTCTGATTGTGTGGACACTGACAAGATATCAAAACATAGATCAATGAAGCTAAATTAGGATTAAAAAAGAAAACAAAGATGAGCATGAGTACCACCAGCAGATTGGCTGCAAAAATTACTGGAATTAATATTTTAATCCACAAGGACTCCTACAGATTATCAACATGAATGTGGAAAAGCCTTGCACTTTTGGTTTGAAGAGTCATGCGTGGATCAAAAAAATATAATCACTGAATATTTTATCTTTGGTAAAAAAAATGACTAACATGAAGATGAATCTATCAATACTTAGAAAACCTACAAGAATGTGACTGCAAATGTAACTAAAGAGAAGACATTGCGACCACCAATGTGCCTATGAAAAGTTTAATAATAGGGTTACATGAACCTTGAAATTGCAATAATGTCATTTTTACAATTCAGGCAGAGTGGTGTATAAGGTGATAATGGAAAATCATAGTTGGCAGCCTGAATGAGATGTGTTGAGAAAATACACTAATATACTGATGGGGATTTGAAACATATAACTTAGTAATATCCTCTCCACTTGCACAGATGTTGTGACCACTTAAAGTGGTGTAAAAATAAGGCATATTTCTGAAAATACAGTTTAATGATAAAAAAAGCTATGTAAATCACGGTGGGCATAGAGAAGCAGCATAAACTTATCAGACTGAACAAAACCAAAGATATTTAAATATAAATATAATAAAGGTTGCCAAATAATCTGCCATGATACAAACAAAATAATTCATTTTTAGCTAAAGGCCTAAGAGACCATTAGATCATAAACTTACACCACCAGAGGTCTTTGAAGCCATATAACAAACTACCCACATCTGAACATTCCCTTAGAAAAGTTATTGCTAAATGCTACAGCTGGCCACCTCTGTGTGCAAATTCAGAATACATACATACATACATACATATATAGAAAAGGTTAGCCATAACTATATATATTCCAAATATGTGGTGTGTGTGTGAGAGAGAGAGATAATAAAACTCCAAAATATAAACTCCAAAACATGAAAATGACAAAAAGCAACCTTATTTTTTGTGCCCCTTCCTGTTTCACTAAAATCTGGCTCAAAATCAGCATCATCTGGATCATCTTCTGAAAGCAAACAAACGGGAGGCTATTATTAATACCACCATTAGTTAAGAATAAAGTGTGTAGGTTGCATTTTTGTCAAAGGGCTCCAGAACTGATTGTTAAAAAAAGTTTTAAAAAATTAAAATTTTCACCTTCTTCCTCGTCTTCTTCCTCATAATCATCATCATCATCATATTCATCATACTTTGCAGACCTGGAACTCTTTGACTTGTTCTTGTTGATGGAGGATGGCTTTGGTGGCAATCTTGAACCTGAGTTGCTAGTATGGCTTAGTCCTCTGCAATGCAATGAGTCACTCTGCTCCTCACCATCCTGCTCATAATAATCATCTGACAACATCTCATCTGCAGGTACATCAAGCTGCCCTCTACGAGATCTTCCACCACCTTCATGTCCATCTGATTCTTCTAAAGAATTACCATCGGTTCCTTCCTCGCCTTTATTAACATCATACTCTGAATCTTTGGAGTCCCACATTGGTTGGCAGTCCTTCCAGAAATTTGAGCCCCATTGACCAGGGGCTGTTCTTCTTCCAGGCTTACCAGTGGCATTCCCACCAGAAGTATCACTTTGCTGTCTACCAACATCAAATGGCTCATCTTCACTATTGTTGGTATCCTCTGCCTTCATATCAACATCCTTATCACTTATATTCACATCCACATCTCTATTGCCTGCAGAACCATATGCATCCTCAGCTCCACTGTCCTCTGCCTTCTCATTCAAGTCATGACCAGACTCCATCTTGCTCCCATAGCTCCTAAAGAATGCCATTGCACTCTCACATAGAAGTATCCAACGTCCACTTAACACTTTCTGCTGCCACCAAAAAGAAGTTTCTTTTAATCCCATTATATCTCAAGTAAACTAACAACCTTGCTTGATCTAAAAGCTATAACGTTGCATAGATGGTGAGAAACAACTTAGACTCCAACTCAATTCCATAAATTAGACTCCACACCCTATGAAAATAGATTTCCAAACCCATATTGCATCCATAAACCCTAAAATCCAATTCCAGAAACAAAGCTCGCAAATTTTTGTAAAATCACATCAGCAATCTTTGCATTGAAAAGAATCCGTTTATAGAAAAAAGAACCCAATCTAACACATTAGAAGCACAATCTAAACAACGCCAATAAAAACACGAAATCTCACCAGAAAGAGGAAGAAGGAAAAAACAATTATCATCAAACAGACAAGCAGCAGCAAACACTCTACCTAATTGATGAGTGAGCAATCCGAAGTCAAAACGAACCCAATCAGAAAAATCCCCAAGAAGATCGACCCACGGGATTCCGCCCCGATCGACCCTGAAAACGATCGAATCCAACGAAAAACCGGGTGGATCGGCAAACAAACACCGTGAAAAAGATCAAATGGATCGCCAGAATCCTCGCCCAAAGCATAGAATCGAAGCGATAGATTAGAAGAAAAGCCGGAATCGGAGCAAGACGGCTCCGAGCCGCAAGAAAACCGAGTGAGCAGGACGCACGGAGGATGGAAACAAGATCAGATTCGATGAAGAAGAGACGTACCTCTGAGAACCGATGAGAAGAGAGGGGAAAAGCGGGGGAGGGGGGGTTTATATAGGGGGCGGCGGCGCGCAGGTTAGCAACCGTGCGCTGGGGGAGGGGCAGCGGTGGAGAGTGGGAACGGGGGAACGGAGAGAAAATATTTGAATTTTTAGAAATTTTTAATTGTTTTTTCCCAATTTTTTTGGGCCTCGGAGGCGAATCGACGGAGGAGGGGGAAGGAGAGGGGGTAATCGGTAGCGGGTTTCGGCGATTTATCGGCCGATTTCGGGCGGCGGGCGAGGGGGTTTCGGATTCGCGACGCCTCCCCGAGGGAAAGGTTAGGAAAAGGAATGGAGAGATCGCAAGCAGAGGGCTGTTTTTTCTATCACGAAGTTACGTGTTTATAGGGAGGGTGCTCTCTCTCTCTCTCTCTCTCGATGCGAGTTTGGGGACACCCTAATTTTTGAAGTCTGAGAATGGACGACCGGTCAATGGAAACGTGCCACGTAGGAGATATATCCTACTGAAATTGTGCTCGTCGGAGGTGGATACGCTTGATAGGGGAGGACGCCTCCGGACTCCGTTGGGACGCCCTAGCCTTGACTTGGGGTTTGCAGGTCTCGATGGTCTCCAGAGTTGTTTTAGGGATATTGAGGTCTGGCTATGTGGCGATGGACGGGGGCGGCGGGAGGCCATGAATCGCCAGGATGGAGGGACGAGCGATTGGCTGGAACTCGGGTCCGAGGTATGGTGTTCTGCAGGACTATGATAAGGAGGGATGTGCGTCTTGCGTGGCAAGGAGTTATTGCCATAAGCAATTAGGCTGCGTGCGGTCAGCCATCGTTGCGGTGTGCGCCTGCGGGACAGCCATCCGGCCCCGTCTCAACCGGGCGTCGGTTTGCCTCCGCCGCCTGATCAATGGCAATCTCGGATATACGTATATATATATATATATATATATATATATATATATATATTGATCTGGGAATCCCAAAGGGTTACATAATAGGAAAAGTAAATTGTTTTTTAACAATGAGCTGGGCAGGCGAATGGAGACAATTATTTGGATTTTCAACCTTTATCTGAGTAAAACAATGCCTGTTAATTTGAATTACTGTGCAAATGCCAGACGTTATTTTATTTATATCCGGTGATAATTCTAAGAAAATAAAGATAGTTTAACAAAATTAGATTAAAAATATTTTAGTATAGTCAAGTCAAACTACACATATCTGCATGCATACATATACATACATACATACATACATACATATATATATATATATATATATATATATAAATGTAGATAATATTTATAAGTTAGCCTTTTTTTTTAGTATATTCAAAATATTTTTCCTCTAACGACAAAGAAAGATCTTGAAATAAGAAAAAAAGAAAGAAAGAATAAGAATATATATTTTTTAATTTTTAATAAAAATTTATTGTGCTTTTGCAATCATCCATTATCCTTTATTATAAAAAAAATTATATTAAAGTAAAAGAGGAATGCATCCAATTTTTACCCTTCTTCTAATTAGGTTTATACATAAACATGCAATAACTAACTAATAATGGCTAGATCACTCCATTGATTTCTTTCATCCTCTCTTTCTCATGCTCTTAAATTCCATTACTTAAATCTTAACCCAAAAATAATGAATAGCAGCATGTACCATACGGAAGCATTTGACATAAAGTAATTTATTCAGAATCATCGATGATCAGTGTTAAATTTATGAAATCACTACATTTGGTTGTATTATGGTGATCTTATATGGCAATGACCCCACTTCAACCAACATTAGCTCATCCGATGATTTTCATCCCACCTCCAATGATAGGTATTTAGGATCACCATAAGTAATGATTTTGTTAAAACAAAATTACCCTTCATATCCATCTTAGTCGAGATCTTTTTTTTTCTCTAAAACCCTCGTCTCTCCTTCACTTCCATTATCTCAACTAAGGTTGCTGAAGAATCCATTTCTATCAGAAGCATGCCAATCCATAAATAGCATCATGTTCTCCCTTCTTCCTCTTGAAAGGCCATAAGTCAAAAACTTTTTTTCCATGTTCATCTTTTTCTCTCTAACTTTTCCCATGTTGACCGTTGTTCCTTTTATTTCTTCTAAAAGACCTTATTTTTCTTATTTATTCATCAAGAAACAACATAAGCTGCATCCATTTTCCTAATTCACAAACAATCCGAGGTAGGTTAGGGTTTCAACGTTCTCTCCTTTCTCTCCAATCTGTACTTCATTTTTTGGTTTGATTCTTTACTTCTTTTCTTGTTTAAATTTTTTTTATTGTGATCATTGTATATTTTGTTTTAAAATTATTTATTTCTTCTGTTACTTGGTTTGTTATTGAGAAATGTGGAATGAATTTTATTTTATTTTATTATGAATTTTGTCTTATTTTATTTGTTCATGTATTCGATTTGAAAGATATGTCGAAATTAGAATCATCTTCTTGTTCACAGTTGCATAAATCTACTACTTTTGATTCCTTAACTTTGTTAACTTTTGTATTATAGTATTGATCCATCCTCTACTCTCATATGTTCATGTAGAGGAGCCACGATAAGGAGAATAGTTATTTACTCCCACCATCTTCTTTTTCACAGCTACTAGTTCTTTTCAAACATAAGCCATAGCAAGCCAAAGAAGTCCTATTTCTCCCTCATGCTTTACATCATAATGCTCTTATTTACATCTGTTGTTAAGCTAAATGTTCTTTGCATTGGATGTACTTAATATATGACTTATAGTTGGTAATAGACAAAGTAATTCAAACATATACAAAATATGTAGCTCATTAAAAAATTTATTTTATCGACATGTTAAATTTTTAAGCTATAACTCATTGTGATTGTATGCATAGTCTTTATGAAGTCTAAATTCTAAGTGCATATTAGGGAGCCCACATGGGATTAGAAAACTCAAGGGATGCAACCAATGTGACAATCTCTTTTTTTTTTTTAAGGAAAAGTCAATCAAATAATGGGACCTATGGCTTATCAATCCCACTTTGTTTCACTCAAATATGAGATTGGATTATATTCCAGGATTTGATTGTAAATTACCATCCAATCAATCATTCTAAATGCGCCCTATATGATAATCATCATACACTATTTTGTATGTTGTTAAGTTTTATTAGGTAACCAAAAAAATCTCATACCAAAATAGATGAATCTATATTAAAAATTTGCATTATTGCCAGCAAGGGCAATTACCTAATATTGATATAATTGTAGTTGAACTAGTTTATAATTTATAATTTAGTCATAGGTGGTATTAAGTCGACCCCATGTAGTTGGAAAAAGACTTAGATGAGTTGAGTTGAGTTGAGTTGAGTCATAGGTGGTATTACTTTGATGGCACGTAAGAGCTAGTGACAAGAGGTTCTCTTCTGTTTATGCATTTATGGCATCATGGAGATTTAGTTCTTAAAGATCAAAAATATTAAAGAAACTGTATATTAGAATTAAGGCTGAAACTCTAATTGTTCAAAGTTCCTATAACTATTATGAGCCTACAGATTTTCAAGAATCTATACTCTTTTCCTTTGATGGGCAATCAAGCTTCACGAGATTTTAGTATCCAAGTTGATAGGTTGTAATATTTTGCAGCAAAGATCTTAAAGCGGAAAACTTGTAGTTTTATATCATAGTTTATTTATCTGGCTAATAAAAAGTTGTATTATGCATATTTATTTCATGTGTTCGATATTTCTTAATATAGATTTTAGGATTTTTTTCTTTTCTTAACTAGGAGTGATCTCTACTTGATTGGTATGAGATCATAATTTTTTTCAAAATGATTAGAGATGCTGAACCGAAGACCCTTAAGGAGCTAATATGAAATATACATATAATATTGGATGATAGTTATAGTAAAACAAAAAAAAAATGACAAGTATTTTCTTAACTATTATATGACAAATATAATAGAAAAGTAGAATTAAAACAATAATAGTAGCACAAATTGAAATATAACAACTAATAAGTAGATCCTTAAATATTACATAGCAAACATAATAGAAAAATAGAATCATAACAATGAATTGAAAGTATTGGATTTATATGTCTGTGAACAAGAGGACTAACTTTCAACACATCTTGCAAATCAAACCCATGATCAAATAGAGCAAACAAAATTCATTAAGTTATTGTCAACATTACAAAGAAACATTGTTCACAAAATACATCAAAAAATAAATAAAAGCCTCTACTTGAGCCCTTAGCTTAAATTTATCAAAAAAATACTAATCCACTGTTACTCTTCAATACAACAAAACTAACATATTAGATATATTGATTGATTAATTAATTTGTTAATTACGAGCTACTTCAATCACATTATTATGTCAAAAAGTTTGTCTTAAGTTGAACTTATGCAAAGTTGCACCCCATATGTAAAAATAAGTGAAACTTGGGTAATTGTTGTTACATGAATAGCTAGTTAAATAAATAACTTTTCAAGAATGAAATATCTAATTGTGGATATTAATGTTTCCAAAGGCTACACATGATGCATCTTTTTTATATTAAAAATTATTGAACATGTGAAATAAATAAATGTGATACAACTTTTAACTACCTAGATAGATAAACAAATGGGAAATGGACTATGATATAGAATTACATTTAAGTTTTCTACTTGAAGATCCATAAAACCTATAAAATATTAAAACCTATCGACTTGAAGACTAAACTTCCATGAAGCCTAACTTTGGTCATCAAAGAAAAGGGTACAGATTCTTAAAAATATATATACCCTATAAAAATTGTAGAACTCTAACAATCAGAGTCCCAACCTTAGTTACGATATACATTTTATTTAATATTTTTGATCTTCATCAACTCAATCTCCACTATGCCACAACTGCATAAGCAAAAGAGAACCTCGTCTCTAGCTCATATATGCCTTTATAATAGTACCATTTATGACTAAATTATAAATTGCAAACTAGTTCAACCATCACTATATCAATCTCAAGCAAACACCCTTGTTGGAAATGATATAAATTACTAATATAGATTCATCTATTTTGTTATAAATAGTTTTTTTTTCTATTACCTAATAAGATTTAACTACATATAAACTATATACAGAATAATATAAGTACGATTATCATTTATAATTTTAGACTTTATAAAGACTAAACTTATAATCACTATAAAAAATAGCTTAGATATTTTAACATGTTGATAAAAATAAATTTTTTATGAGCTACATAATTTTGAACAGATTTGAATTACTTGGTCTATGACCAACCATAAATCACATGTCAAATACTTTCAATGCAAAAATGTTCTGCTTAATAAAAGATACAAATAAGAGCTTCATGTTGCCAAGTATGAGGGAAAAAGAAGAATTTTTTGGCTTGCTATAACTCAACTTTTAGAAGAAAATTAGCAGTGGTGAAGAAGAAGATGTGAGAATAAACAACTATTTTCCTACTGCTCCTCTACATGAATATATAATGATAGAAATGAGGGATCAATACAATAATAAAAAAGTCAATGCAGTGAATAAATCAAAAGTACTAGATTTATGTGTCCATGAATAAGAACATGAAGTGAGAGAATCAAAAGTACTAGATTTATATGACTGCAAAGAAGAACATGACTTTAGTTTTGATACATCTTGCAAATCGTATCAATAGATAGATAAAATAAAACAAAATTCATAAAAAATATAGAATTTATGATACATTTCACAACAAGCAAACTAAGTAGTAGAAGAAATAAGCAATCTAAAAATAGAACATAAAATGATTATAATAGAAGGAATCACAAAGAGAAAAGAAGTAGAGAATCAAACCAAAAAAATGGGATAAGAATGGAGAGGAAGGAAGGGGAAAAGAATGAAACCCTAACCTACCTTGAATTGTTTGTGAACTAGGAAAATGGATGCAGCTAATGCCAATTCTTAATGAAGAATTAAAAAATAAAGCCTTTTAGAAGAAATATGAGGAATGATAGTTAAGAAAAAGAGGGGAAAAACATTGATAGGAAAAGAAAATGAGAAGAGAGATTCAGGCTTGTGACCTTTATAGGGAGAGAAGAAGGAATGTGATGCTATGGGCTGATCGGCATGCCCACAATGGAGATGGATCCTTCAATCACCTTGGTTAAGAAAATGAAATCTGAGGAGAAACAAGGGCTTCAAAGAAAAAAACATCTCAACTGGGATAGGTATGAATGGTAATTTAGTCCCAATAGGACCACTGCGTTCTGATGATTCTGAATACCCATCCTTGAAGGTGGGATGATAATTACCAAATGACAAAGTAATCACTAATATGGTGGTGATAGGATCGTCATGTTTGATTGCATCAACCAAACATGATGATCCCATCACTTTGACCTTAACCATTGATGATTCTGGGTAAATCATCCCATACCAATGCTACCTAAAATTTTTGTTTGCAAACAAGACATGTTAATAGTGGAAACTTATTAGGACTAGGGATCACAACAAACATCAAAGAGATCTTTGATTGCTAGAACAATTGCATTAGATGATTTCCTGTGAAGAACATAGCATCTTAATAAAGCAAGAGATAGTTTCAAGAATGCTAACTAGAGGAAAGTGTTCACCATTCTCAAAGTTGTACACTAATGAGGAGGCCACATCAATTAGTTATGCCAACTAATGGGATGTGGATTAATGGATTCCCATTGACTATCATAAACAATGTAGGACAAGAAAGGTCGAGAGGATGAAAAGAACCAAAAGCTATTTTTTTATAACGATATGCCTATACAGTATAGTTAGATAAGAATTTGCATTGGTTTGATTTAGTTTACCTAAACTAAAATTACATTGAGATAGATTGAGAATAGACCTAAGGGTGAGCATAAGTTAGGTGGCTTGTGAGCTAAGCCAAAAAACTTGACGGCTCAGGCCTATGTTTTTGATGCATAGGGTTGAATCAGGCCTATATTTTCAAGTCTATTCAAATTTTGAGCTGGATTTAAAATAAAAAAATCAAGCCCAACCAAGCTTGAAATTTATATTTTTTTATATAAATATATTTTTTATATAAATACATATAACTTTTGATTTAGGTGATACGCAACACAACCACTACACCAACTATTCTTATGATTTATATAAGCATACATTATGTATATGTTTATAATTAGGGTTGGGATGGGGTCGTGCCTCACAAATTTGTATCAAGTGGGCTTAGGCCAACCATACTTGACTTGACTTTGGATTCGGCCTGATGTCTTGGGCTACCATTTCAAACCTCAGCATACTCCGGTCTAGCTCATGCCCACCCTTAAGTAGACTTGCGTATATATAGGATCTCATAATCATAATTATTTTAAACCCAAAAGCTTGACCCATACTTGGTTTAGATTTCAAACCAAAAGACCAAGTCGTAGACAATACAAAGGTTAAAGGATATGACCCACCTCAAGGAATTGAACCAACCCCATACTTAAGATGTGAGATATATGAAGTGTAGAGGAGTAGCAACAGTTAAAGGGAGAGGAGGGGAAGATGAAAAAAGCATGCAAAAAAGTGGAGAGGGAGATAATGAAATCAAGGCTACCGATTCCTCTTTTTATTTTTATTTTATAATTTAAATTCAAAAAATATAACTTATAAACATAATAATATACTATTTTAATATAATAAATATGTATAAATATAAAATATATTGTTGGGATGAGAAAAGATTAATATATGATAAGTCCAAAATGAATCTAAATTTTATAGTGCCTAAAAATTTAAAGTTTGGCCTAGCTCAATGAAGTTGAAAAGTCTTGCTTGAGCCTTACAAAAATTGAGTTAGGATGAGTGAATTGGACAAACTTGGCAAAGGTCTGGCTGAATGTTTCAATGCAAATCTATGAATACGAAACTATATTGGAATATTCCATTTTCTAATTAACTCCATCTTTGGTTGACCTACTAAAATTGTGATGTCGGGCTTGTCCAAGTTGATAGCCCAAATCTAGCCCATCTTGAGTTTATTGATTTTATATTTTCTAACTCAAGCAAAGCATAAATTTATGCTAGCCTAGTTCTGCTTTATGGAGCTATTAAATTTGTGTAATAATTTTGGACTTGGACCCAACCACTTACTAATTGAATTAAGTTGTATCAAGTTCATAAAAAAATATTGGAGCTAATGTATCATTCGAGTTGTTTTGATTCAACTATTATCCAGATCGAACCAAAATGTTTTGGTTAGGAACATGATTGGATCAGATCATATTTACATTTTAAGTGAAATATCTATGCATTATTTTATAGCAAAAATCTAGTAATTAATAATTAAATATAAATCTATTAAAATTTTAAATAAGATTAAAAGAGCTAACCTAAACTTAAATTTTCAAATAAAACTTTTAATTCTACCCAAGTAAAATAATTATTTTTAAGTTTATCAATTATAATTTTAAAATATTAATTAATATAATTAAATACATTCTAAATAAGAATCTATCAAAATAAATGATGAAATATGAGTATTTAGATATAATTAAGTGAAATAAATAAGAGTACTCAACTCAACTCAACTCAACTAAGCCTTTTTTAACTATATGGGTTAGCTACATGAATCTGCTTCCTCCACTCTACTCTATTAAGGACCAAATCGACATTCAAATTATAAATAGTTATATCTTTTTTAATTATTTATGTCCATATTAGTTTAGATCTACCTCTATCCTTACCATGGATTGTTAAAAGATCACTCTTTCTAACTGAAGCATCTAAAGGTCTACATTATATATATCCAAACCACCGCAATCGATTTTTCTTATTTTATCTTCAATTGGGGCCACTCCTATCATTTTTCTTATATATTTATTTTAATTCTATCTTTTAAAGTTTTACCACATATCCATCTTAACATACACGTTCACATGTTGTTTCAATATTGCCCAATACTCTATTCCATATAGCATAGCTAGCCTAATAGCGGTTTTATAGAATTTTCTTTTAATTTTAATAAAATACGCCGATCATATAATACTTCGAAGTACTCCTCCACTTAATCCATCCTGCTTTAACTCTATGATTTACATCTTCACCTATTTTACCTTCTTGCTGGATAATTGATCCGAAATGCCTAAATTTTTTACTCATTGATATCTCTTAGCTTGCAATCTCCACCGTTTCTTTATTTATATTTCTACTCACACTAAAATTACATTTTATATATCCAGTTTTAGTTCTACTAATCTTAAAACCTTTATATCTAAAGTCTCTCTCCAAATCTCTAGCTTAGCATTTACTTCAGATTTAGTTTCATCAATTAACACTATATCATCTGTAAATAACATACACCATAGGATATCATTTTGAATATGTTTGGCTAACATAACTAATACAAAAAGATACAGACTTAAGATAGATTCTTAATATAAACCTACATTAATTAAAAACTCACTAGTTTCTTCTATTGTTGTTTTAACAATAGTTATTGCTCTATTATACATATCTTTTATCAATTCTATATACCTTTTGGTAACACTTTTTTCTGTAAAACTAACAATATTATTTCTCTAGATACTCTATTATATGCTTTCTCTAAATCAATAAAGACCATATGAAGGTCTTTTTTCTTTTTCCTATAACTCTTCATCAATCTTCTTAATAAATAAATAGCTTCCATGGTCGATCTTTCAGGCATAAATCTAAATTGATTATTTGACACCAAAGTTTCAGCTCTTATTCGATTTTTTATTACTCTCTCTCATAATTTCATTGTATGACTCATTAGCTTAATCCATCTATAAATTATATAGTTTTAAATATCTTTTTATTATTATATATGGATATTAATATACTTTTTTCTTCAATCATTCGGCATGCTTTTAGTTGCTATAATCCTATTAAATAAATTGGTTAACCATATGACTCTAATTTCTTCTAAACCTTTTCAAACATCAATAAGGATCGCGTCTGATCTTAATGCCTTTATATATATTTTTTATTTACTCAAAGCCTTTTTAACCTCAAGCATGCTAAATCGATGAAAAAATTTATGTTCATTTGTTACTCCTAAGTTATCACATCCTTCTACCTTTAAATTTACTTAATTATTTTATTAATATTTTTTTATTTTTTATCTCTTCTTTTTTTACTAAGACTATTTCATCTTCATTCTTAATACATTTAATATAGTCAAGATCTTTTATTTTCTTTTCTCTTAGTTTTGCTAGTTTATGTATAGTCTTTTTACATTCTTTCGTATCTAGTCTATTATATAAACATTAGAGGCTTTAAGTTTGGCATTACTTACCACTTTTTTAGCTTCTATCTTTGCATTCCTATACTTTTTAAGACTTTTTTCATCCCTAGCCACTTGCCAAATTTTATAGTTTGTCCTTTTAAACTTGATGGTAGCTTGAACTTTCTCGTTCCACCATCAAGTTTTTTTTCCTACTAGTTCTATTCCTTTTGACTCTCCTAAAACTTCTTTTGCTATATTTTTTATGTATTTAGTTACTCTTTTTCACATTAAATTGGAATCACTATTTATATTCATAGTCATTTCTCTACTAACTTTTCTTTCAATAATTATAGTTTTTTTCTTTCAAATTTTATCATTTAATTTTTGGATTAATAATTTTATATTTTACTTTAAAATTTATTTTTATCCATATGTCTGCTACCATTATTCTATGCTGTGAAGTTAAACTTTCTTCTGAAATAACTTTACAGTTTTTGCATGTTATTTTATCTATCTTTTTAGTTAAGAAAAAAATATATTTGACTTTTATTAGCTCCACTTTTAAATATTATTAAATGCTTATCTCTCTTTTGGAAACAAGCATTTACTATTGTTAGATCATACACCACTATAAAATCTAATAAAAATCTAATAAGCTCACGCTAGATTCATTCCTATCTTCAAATCCACATTCTTCATATACAATTTCATATCCATCACTCTGTTTATCTACTTCTCTCAAATACATCTTTCTTCTTGAAGTATTTCTTGCATTACTTCATCTATGTCTTTCCAAAATTGTGTCTTCGTTTATTGGTCTAATCCTACTTGTAGTGCATATGCACTAATTATGTTAATTATATTATTCTTTATTATAAGTTTTAGTGATATAATTCAATCTTTTTTCCTAGTTATCTTAACAACATATTCCTTAAATTTCTTATTTAATAATTATTCTACTCCATTTTTATTTTTATATTTTTTAGTGTAATATAATTTATATCCTGTATTCTCTATTTCTTTAGATCTTTTACCTATCCATTTAGTTTGTAAGCATATTATATGTACTTTTCTCCTAATCATAGTGTCCACTATCTTCATAGTTTTATCTATTAGTGTTCTTGTGTTCCAAGTTACTATTCTAAGCTGACTATCATGGACTAGCTTCTTTATCCGCACTCATCCATAGTGCAGGAATTCTTGCTCACTTATCATCGCATCCGGGCATCGGTGTAGCGCCCCTTACCCATTTTTTGAAATATCCGAAGGCAAATGCAACGTGTCTCTTAATGGGGACATCCTAGACCTTTGCATAGTTTGATTTAGTAGATTCATATTTTAAGAGATATGATGGAGTTTTACGCTGGTTGTTAGCTACCTAACGCAATCAGTAAGGATAATTCATTCAATTTGATCTAATTATTAAGATGAAAAGAAAAATTAGTTTAAATTCATTCAATGAATCAGTAAGGATAATTCAAGTAAAGTAATATAAAATATATATAATTGAAGTTAATAAGGCAAGCTAGATTAGGTTCTGATTAAATAGATTTTTTATCAACCAAAATCAAACTTGGATGATATGTAGGTCAAATTGGGTCATGGGTTGGATATGAGACTCAAACCTAACCTAGAATATAGATTGAATCTAATTTTCAAGCTTGACTTAACCACGGATCTTTAAATATAGATCAGATCAAGTTTAATAAGGTTGAGACCTAGCCGGAGCGTGGGTCAACTCAATCCACAAACATGTTTAGTTATGAGATTTTAACATTTATTTAGTAACCAAACTAAGAAAATGCTTTTAAAATAAAATTAATAAAAAATATTATATAGTACTTTTGACTCTTTAGCTTATAAATTATTAAAAACTATTATTATAAATTATTTTAATAATATTATATATTATTAAATTATGATATAATAATATTGTGTTATAATTACATTAAAATATCATATTATAGTATTATAATATAGTATAAGAAAATATAATATAATATTATAATATAATATCATGATATTATGATATATTATTATTGTAATGTTATAAAATTATAACTTTATGTATTATAAACATTATATTAGTATACTATAATGTTATTATATCATTACATTGCCTTATATTACATTACATAATATATTATAATGATAATAATATTTTCATAAAATTATAATAACTATACTTTACATAATTATATTATATTATATTATTATAGTCATATAATGTTGTTATTACTTTATAATATCAAATGTGGTTGTTCTTTCAGTTTGGATCAAAGTTGTCAATTTTATTTCGTTTTGGTCGTTTCGGCCGAAACGTTTTGTTTCGATAGCTTATCCGAAAAGATGAGCCCTACGTTTCGTTTTGAAAGATTTTTTGGCTATTTCGATGCGGTATGTTTCAGCCGTTTCGGCATGTTTCGGTCATTTCGATAAATATATTTCGGGAACCAATTTATGAATTATTAAACCTTTCAGGACCATTTTAAAAAATATATATATAATGTCAAAAAAATAAACCCTACTTATCCTACCCCTCTTCTTTTAGTCGCATGGTCGCACCTCTCAAAAACTCAAACTCTTTATTTTTATATTATTATTATTTATGAATATAAATTATAAATAAATTTATTATTATTATATATATATATTCCGAAACAAAGCACTGAAATGGTCCGGTACCAAAATATTTTATTTCATAAGCTAAAATGAAACATAATCCGAAACGAAATTGACAACTTTGGTTTGGATACCTAACCATCAATTCAATTCATCTAAGCTTTTTCTTAACTACATGGGGTTGGCTGCATAAATTTGCTTCCTCTACTCTACTCTATTTAGGACCAACTCGACAGTCAAATTATAAATAGTTATATCTCTCTTAATTACTTCTGTTCATATTAGTTTAGGTCTACCTCTATCTCTATCATTATCATAAATTATTAAAAATTATTTTTTCTAATTGAAGTTTTGAAGGTCTTTGTTATATATGTCCAAACTATCATTTTCTCTCATTCTATCTTCAATTGGGGCTACTTCTATTATCTCCCGTATATGTTTATTTCTAATTCTATCTTTTAAAGTTTTGCAACATATCCATCTTAACATGCACATTTCTATTACATTTAATTTATTTACATATTATTTCATTATTGCCCAATACTCTGTTATATATAATATAGCTTGCTTAATAGTAGTTTTACAATGCATCAATCAATTTTTCTTTCACCTTCTTTTATATCTAATCTACTATATAAAACATCATAAATTTTAAGTTTGGCATTACTTACCACTTTTTTACCTTTTTTCTTTGAATTTCTATACTTTTTAAGACTTTCTCAACGCTAGCCTCTTATCAAATTTTGTAGTTTATCCTTTATACCTAACCTTCAAATTTAATGATTTTTTTTTTTCAAATAGAGCTTTTTTCATAAAAGCTTCAAATTTGAACTTTTTTTTTTTTGGGTACAAACGAGCGATCACACTAACCTAGTGCGAGTCAGCCCAAAAAGATCCGAATACAAAATTTGCTGTAATAAAGAAAGGCAGGGATTGCTCGGCTTCCAGATCCACGAACCAGCATGCTGGGCCACAAAAGATGCTACCCAGTCCGCCACCGAATTGGCTTCTCGATAAATGTGGCGAAGCGAATCTGAGCACAGTCAGTCTCATTAAGGATAGCCCGAATATCCATAAGCATCGGATTAGCAGGGCCAGAATGGTAATTCTCCTTCTGCAGCCAGAAAATAACCGACATGGAATCACCCTCAATGAATAACCTCTGAGCAGTCCTAACGGCATAAGAAATGCCGCCCAGGCCGCATAAAGCTCTATCATCAGGACGAAGGAGTCAATAGTACCAAAACCATCCGCTCCTAGTAACTCACCCCGAGGGCCACGGATGACGAATCCAGAACCAGCAGCTCTGCCACGGACACTTCCATCAAAGTTGATTTGATGAACCCTGAGGAGGGGGATCCCAGGAGATGAACACCGTATGCCGGTTTGCTGCCGTAGCAGCAGGGGATCCCCAGAGGCCAGAGACGTCAGAACCAACCCGGGCACAGTCCGCGACCAAAGATCTGATTTTTCTCATAATCCTGAGGGAAGACATAGGATCATCCGTGAAAAGAATCTGGTTTCTCGATAACCAGATATGATAAGCCATGGCAATCCAAAGGCTACACCTCTGCAGAGAAGCTCTACGAATATCCAGGAAGAAAGAAGAGCGAGGTAAACCCAGATCGTCCATCCTGAAGAATAACCCACCATATGCCAGATCTGTCTCGCCCTGGGGCAAATAAAGATAGCATGCTCAGAGGACTCCTCCACCCTATATAAAGAACAGCATGGCTGGATCGACAGACCCCTCCGAGAGAGAAGAAGACAGGTAGGGAGACAATCCCACAGAAGCTTCCAAATAAATAGCTACACTCTGGGGAGAGTGGGAAGCTTCCAAATCCAAGCAGCATCCATCGAACGCTGGGAACCCGGCCTGAAAATCATCATCAAATCTCTGATAGGAGCCCTAGAGAGACAGGATCTCTGCCAAAGCCTGGAGTCAGATGAACGACCAGGGATAAGGGGCATCGAGAGAATACGTCTAGAAAGCTCCAGCCCAAAGAAATGGGTCACTAAGGGGATATGCCAGCCAGGGGGATCAGAAGAAATCAAATCCTTAACCCGTAAACTGTAAGGGATGTCAATACTGATAAAAGAGGGCCATCGAGAGAGAGGAAGCTCAGAAAACTATATATCCTAAATAACGTCGATCGATGATCCATCTCCAATCATCCAAGTAACATTACCCCTGATAGACTGTCCAAACCTACAAACTTCCTTCCAAAAAGAGGAGCAACCTCGAGGTGGCCTGATATGTAATTCCGGCATCCAGGCACCATACCTAGCATGCATCAGGGTACTCCAAAGGCAATGCGGCTCCAGAAGGAATCTAGAAGTATGTCTGGCAAGAAGGGCATCCTTTCTAACAATCAGAGACTGAATCCCAAGCCCGCCATCTCGGATAGGCATGCAGACCGTATCCCAGGATAATAGATGAGTACCATGACCTTCTTGCATAGAAGCCCACAGAAAATTACGGAAACATCTCTCAATCCTCTTAAGACAAGTAATAGAAATAACAGAATTAGACAGAAGGTACAGGGGAAGAGAGGAGAGAACCGAGCGGATAATGATAATTCTAGCCATCATCGAAAGGCTAGTAACCTGCCACCTCTCCAAACGCTGATGAACCCTCCTCTCAAGCTCATAGTAGTCAGAGCAACGGGGACGTCTCCCTGTGATAGGAATCCCCAAATACATAAATCTGTCAGCATGAGTAGAAATACCCAATAAAGTAATAATGGCTTCCCTGATAGATCTAGGAGTCTTGGGCTAAAACATATAGAGGACTTAAGAAAATTAACCTTCTGACCCGAAGCCTGACAATATCGCTGAATAATAGAATAGAAAGACGATGCATTATCAATAGAAGCCTAGCCCAGGAGAATGCAGTCGTTTGCAAACAGGAGATGGGAAACCATAGGGCCCTCCACACCAGCCATAAATGGGGCAATCCTCCGTTCTAGCTGAGCCTGATGAAAAGCACGAGATAGATCATTCACAGCCAGAATAAACAACAAAGGGGATAAAGGGCATCCCTGTCGAATCCCCACGGTAGAGTGAAAAAACCTGGTCGGACTCCCATTAATAATTATAGAAAAAGACGATGTCTGTATGCAAGCCATAATCCACTCAATGAACAAGCCATCAAACCCAAACTCCGTAAGAGTGCGGTGCAAAAAGGCCCAACTCAGTCTGTCATAGGCTCTCTCCATATCAAGTTTAACAGCCATAAGACATCTCCTGACCGGAGCTCTCTGCATATCATACATAAATTCCTGGGCGATGAGGATATTATCTGAAATAGAACGCCCTCTAATAAATGCCCCTTGTTCAGCCGAAATGAGGCGAGGAATCACCAGAGAAAGACGGCGAGCTAAAAGCCGAGCACAGACCTTATAAAGAGTAGTGCAAAGACTAATGGGCCGAAAATGCTGTGGAAGGGAGGCATCAGGACGCTTGGGCACCAAAGAAATAAAGGTCTGATTCCATTCCGTAGGAATGTGTTTTGCTAGGAACGCAGACTGAATAGCCAAGACTACCTCCTGTCCCACAATGTCTCAATAATGACGATAAAAGAAAGGCGAAAACCCATCAGGCCCAGGGGCCTTATCCGGGCCAAGATCCCAAAGGGCCACCCTAATCTCTTCCGCAGTAATAGATCTAACAAGCATACTATTATCCAAGGAAGAGACTTTCACAGAATCTGGAACCGGAATAACCGGGCCCCCCTCACCAGAGGAATCTGCCCATCTAGACTGGAAAAAATGAAGAAGCAGCTCCCTTATAGAGTGGGTATCCTCCTGAGTATTCCCCTCATCATCAACTAATCTCCGGATCCTATTGGCAGTACGCTGCTTCAAAGTAGCCTGATAAAAGAATCTGGTATTACGATCACCATCACGAATCCACTGAGCCCTGGATCTTTGCCACTAATAAACCTCATGCTGCCGTAGAAGATAGTGATGTTGAGCAAGCTTATCCTGGAGAGAATTGAGGTCCGAGGCCTATAGAAAACCATCCTGATCTTCCTTAGCCTGTAAGGCACAAATATCACTTTCAACCTGTTCGATTTGTCTGACCAAATCCCCCAGCTCCACTCTACTCCATCTGGATAATCTATGCCTGGCCATCTTAAGACGACAAGATAACCGATAAACAGCATTGCCCCTGACAGGGAGATGCCAGATGTGAGAAATGATAGTACGAGCAGCTGAATGGGTAGTCCAAAACTACTCAAATCTGAACTGCTTACGCTGATGCTGATCAACCTCCGTGGAGATCAAAATAGGACAGTGATCAGAAGCAATCCTAGAAAGGTGAGTGACGGTAACCGCAGGGAACAAATGAAGCCACTGAGTCGTAGCCATAGCTCTATCCAGCCTCTCCCAAACACAAGCAGAACCCTGACGATTATTACACCAGGTAAATTGGGGTCCCGAGTACCCCAAATCCAGCAGAAGCAATGAAAGATCTGAATTCAGTTATGTCAGCTGAGCCAGTAACCCGTCTACCCCCTCGTTTCTCATTAGCCTCCATAATGCAGTTGAAATCCCCAGCAATAACAAAAGGAAGTCCTTGATCAAGAAGGGAACTAAGTTCAGACCAAAGAATCCTTCTCTCCCGGTAGTCAGTACTGGCGTAGACTGCCAATAGGAGCCAAGGGTCGGAAGCACCTTCCGAGACAATCATACTAATCTGTTGACTACACTAATGAAAATCATCAATCGTAACCGCAGAGGAACGCCAAATAGCCAACATACCTCCTGATAGTCCATCAGCCTCCACAGCATAAGAGGACCAAGATCGGGCCATCTGCTTACGAAACTGAGCCAGACTCTCACCCGACAATCTTGTTTCCAAAAGGACACATATATCAAACTTATGCAACTGCAACAATCTTCCAAAAGAGGAACGAAAAGATGGCTTTCGAGCTCCTCTCACATTCCAAAGTAAAATCCTCATTTTACAGACTGGGGAAACTGGGACCCCTCCCTGGTCCTCCATCATAATGCTATCAGTAATACCCCCTTCCCTCAGAGGGCCTTCATCAGACTGCTGATCAGAACAGGCCAGCAGCCCTTCCAACTCAATAGCAGACACGTCGGACAAGGAACCAGGACCCTGACCATCATAAATTCCGTCTACCTTCTCCAAAGAAGACCCAGAACCCTGATCAGAATGTGACCTTGACCGCACCTGGCCACCATTCTGGCCACAGGAGGATAAGTCGAGTCTGACAAGAGGTAAAGTTGAGATCCCCCCTTTTTTCAACAAAGGGGCCTTACCTTTCTCCCTCCGGAGCACCGATTTGGGAAAAGACCTGGGAGACATAGTCACCTCTGGTCTGGCCCGTTTCAGAGAACCCGGGAACCCATCCCTACAATCCATATGTCCTTCAGCACCCAGCTCCAAATCAAGTGAGGAGAAGGGATTATTAGTCTTCACCGCAATGTTCAGAGAAGGGTCACAGGAGCACTCCTTCTCAACAGGCTGCAGCTCCTTATCAATGGGTTTCAATCCGGCACGCCCAAGCAGAACCGGCACGCCCCCCTTCCCTGATAAGTTAAGAGTCTTCTTCATCCCATACTGAAGCAGCACAACACCTGAACCATCAACCACCATCTGGGCTGAAGAGGACTGCCAGCGAGCCACCTTAACCGGAGTCTTCCAGACCTCACGCTGGCCCTCAGACCCAGGACGATGCCCATCCACTGCATTAAGAGAATCAGAGTCAATGGCTGCAGCAGAAAAAGACTCCTTCGACTGAGAGCTCCCCCTTCCCAAAGGCTGAGAACCAGTAGCAACTCTCCTCTGCCTAACTACTGCAAGCCAGGGCCCATAAACGAAGATAGTAGCAGAATCATCCTCAGCCGATCATGCCGAAAGAGAGCAGGGACCTCCCAGATGAATCGATCCACAATTCCAGCAAATTCCTTAAAGATTCTCGTAAGAAAACTGCTGCCAGGACCTCAGATTGAGACCTTGCACTCGAGCTCCTGGACGAAGAGGACGAGTAAGATTGATCCGAAGGCAGACCCGAGCGAAGGCACCTCCTCTGTTCTTCGCGAGGGTGGCTGTATCAGCACAGACAAAATCTCCCACCTTTGCCAGGATGGATTTGAGGAAATCCACTTTCCAAAACTCGAGGGGAAGGTTCGGCAACCGGACCCAAACCAACGCCGATGGAATGGAATCCTCAGCCGGAGAGAAATCCGGCCGCCACGCTTCGATTCCAATAACCTGACCGTTGATCACCCACGGTCGCTGCAACACCAAATCATGAGCTTCCAGAGATTCAAATCGAAATACATGGCATCGAAAAGCCATGCTGATTGGAACTATAACTCCTGAAACTCCGGCGCACCAAAATTCCCTGAGAAATGCATCAGCCGAAACCCATCGCTAGTAGGAGCGAGCTATGATGGTCGTCTGCTTCCATCCGGCCACCTCCTCTTCAAGCTCCTCCACTGGAAGGGTCACCACCTCAGGAAAAGCAGCCTCCAACCTCGCCACGGCAACCGGCGACGGAGACGAAGCCACCCAGACAAACCCCCCGTCCTCAGCTCTCCTCCCGAAAGACCGGCCATCAGTAGTCGCATCCGAGGCCATTAGAACAACAGAGAAAACAAAAGGGAAAGCCTGAGCAGCGGAGAAGACCAGTCGATGAAGATCGCCGGAAGATCGGGGAAGAAGCAACGAGAACCCGAATCTTAAAGCACAGAAGAAATAGAGAACCTGAGCTCTAGCTGCATGATTCTTAAAGCAAAAAAGAGTTAGAAAAATTCTTCTTTGTCTTTTAATTTGAACTTTTCATTTGCCTACTTTGTATTATCTTGAAGTACTCTTAAAATTTTTATCAAATATTTTAAAAATATAGAAAAATGCTTTACTATGTATAAAAGCTCTCTCAAATGAGGCCTTAGGCAAGATGCAATAACAATAAAAAATAAAGGAATTTACCAACATAAATCCCAAATCCTTTGTAGATATGGTGATTGAGGTTGCATCTAAGGGCTTAAAAGTGCATGAGTCAAGACTAACTAATAAGGAAGGCATCGGGTAGAGATTGATTCATAATGGATACCAGTGTGTTTAAAGCAAGGGCTTCTCTATCTATTACTAGTAAGGTTCCGACAATGCAATCTGAGATGCAAGACCTCGATTCCAATAAAAAAGGGAAGGTAGCTATGACTATTGAGAACTGAGGTGAGGAGGCTCCTAACTTGGGATTTGCTTTGATAGAATGAGCTATCCTCTCTCCTACCATAAAGGCGGCCTACAGGTGGGATGAAATGGTAAGCAGCGTAAAAGTGGGATGAAATTGTGGAGTTGGGTGTAATCCTAGTGTTGGGTCAAAGGAGGGAGTAGAAAGGGGGTTTGGGAGATGACTCTTAGCCGTGTGTCAAGGGACTAATTGAACCTGTTATTAAATGTAGTGGTTGTGGCTTAATTGGGCCTAGGTGATGACCATTCAATATTAGCTGGGTAAGGACCAAATTCAAAGGATGCAGCAGTTATATGAGGTACCACTTCTAATGAATGAATTATTTACTTTGAAATTGTACACGTGTAGGGAAACCATCCTTTATTTCTGATCTTAGAAGAATGTTGTTAATTCAAAAGGTAAACATACGTGTTTTGCTGAAAACCCGATTATTGTACGGTTCTATGACCAAGTAGCAAAGGTGGTTGGATCCTTTGTGGCTTTCGAAATCCATTGATTCTAATGTGATTTAGGAGGACCTAATTGCTATATATATATATAGAGAAAAGGTTTGGGCAACATTAATTTTGTTCATGTCTCCAAACAATATCTTTGTAGAATTATTGCAGGTGACAATCAAACTCACTGGATTCCGGCTGCCATTTATTTCAACACAAGTGATGTTACTTGGTGGCAATTGATGACGCTCAATCACCTCTCCTGAACGTCGGGGACGGAGGCGCTTCTCGAATCCTCGCTTCGCCGGGGTGCATGCATAGAAGTTCCTGGACCGGAGGGGGTCTTCGGCGGGACCCTCCGACGGCCAAGTTAGTGACTGAGGTTACAGTTGAAGAAGGGCTCGAATGAGCCCTGTTTTGTGTGGAAAAGGAGGATCTCCGAGAGGAGGAATCCCTTTGAGAGTTGAGATGACGATTTTGGGGGTTATCGCGCGTACCTGTTTGGTGAGTGGATTCACCTTTTATAGGGGTTGATCTTGGCATGATCACGGGGGATTGCGTGAGTCAGAACATCTGCTGAGCCCTTGCACGAATCTGGGCTAGTTAGCGAGCAACGTCCCATCAGCTGGCGGGGCTGTCGGGCGGCGCGCGTCTGGTGTTATCAGGCGGCGCGCGTCAGAGAGGCAGTTTCTTGAACCGCTGGGGCTGATCTGGCGGGAACTGGGGAATCCAGTCTTATCAGGGCTGAGCTGGGTCTACCCGAGATGGCTGGGGCCCATCCCACTGGCAAGGCAGTGCCGGGACGGGGCCGACTCGACGGACCCGGAGATGCCGGGGCCGAGTCAGGCCGGCCTGGGATGGCCTTGGCCGACTCGACGGGGACTGGAGACGCCGGGGCCGAGTCGGGTCGACCTGGGATGGCCTTGGCCGACTCGACGGGGACTGGAGATGCCGGGGCTGAGTCGGGTCGGCCGGGGATGGCCTTGGCCGACTCGGCGGAGCTGGAGACGCCGGGGCCGAATCGGGCCGGCCCGGGATGGCCTTGACCGACTCGGCGGGGACTGGAGAAGCCGGGGCCGAGTCGAGCCGGCCGGGGATGGCCTTGGCCGACTCGGCGGGACTGGAGACGCCGGGGCCGAGTCGGGCCGGCCTCGGCCGACTCGGCGGGACTGGAGACGCCGGGGTCGAGTCGGGCTGGCCTGGGATGGCCTCGGCCGACTCCGCGGGACTGGAGATGCCGGGGCTGAGTTGGACTGGCCTGGGATGGCCTTGGCCGACTCGGCGGGGACTAGAGACGCCGGGGCCGAGTCGGACCGGCCTGGGATGGCCTTGGCTGACTCGGCGGGGACTGGAGATGCCGGGGCCGAGTCGGGCCGGCCGGGGATGGCCTTAGCCGACTCGGCGGAGCTGGAGACGTGGAGAAAGTGTCGAGGCCGACCTGCTTGGAGAAGTAGGGGACGACTGGGAAGATGCCGGGGCCGCCTGGGAGGTGCCGGGGCCGGCTAGCTTGGGCACGCCGTGGCCGGCTGGGAAGTGCCGGGGCCAGCTAGCTTGGACATGCCATGGCCGGCTGGGAAGTGCTGGGGCCGGCGAGCTTGGACACGCCGTGGCCGGCTGGAAAGATGCTGGGGCTGCCTAGCTTGGACACGCCGGGGCTGGCTGGGGAAGTGCCGGGGCCGCCTAGCTTGGACATGCCGGGGCCGGCTGGGAAGATGCTGGGGCCGCCTAGCTTGGACACGCCGGGGCCGGCTGGGGAAGTGCCGGGGCCGCCTAGCTTGGATATGTCGGGGCCGACTGGGAAGTGTCGGGGCCGGCTAGCTTGGACATGCCGTGGCCGGCTGGGAAGTGCCGGGGCCGACTAGCTTGGACACGCCATGGCCGGCTAGGAAGATGCTGGGGCCGCCTAGCTTGGACACGGCGGGGCCGGCTGGGGAAGTATCGGGGCCGCCTAGCTTGGACATGCCGGGGCCGGCTGGGAAGATGCTGGGGCCGCCTAGCTTGGACACGCCGGGGCCGGCTGGGGAAGTGCTGGGGCCGCCTAGCTTGGACATGCCAGGGCCGGCTGGGAAGTGCCCAGGCCGGCTAGCTTGGAGACGGCGGGGCCGAGTCGGGCTGGCCGAGGATGGCCTTGGCCGACTCGGCGGAACTGGAGAGGCGGAGGAAGTGCCGGGTCAGCGGAGCTGGAGACGCCGGGACCGAGTTCGGGATGGGCCCTGGCCGACACGGGTGTCGAGATGGGGCATAGCCGATGCCGAGGTCGGGATGGGCCCTGGCCGACACGGATGTCGAGATGGGCCATGGCCGACGCCGAAGTCGGGATGGGCCATGGCCAACACGGATGTCGAGATGGGCTACAACCGATACGGGAGTCGGGGTGGGCCCTGGCCGACATGGATGTCGAGATGGGCTATGGCCGATGCCGAAGTCGGGGTGGGCCCTGGCCGACACGGATGTCGAGATGGGCCGCAACCGACAAGGGAGTCGGGGTAAGCCATGTCAAGCCCAATTGCCAAGGAATTGGCTCGCGTGTTCTTTGACCCGATGAAGCTGTCGGCCTTGGAGGTGCCGGTCTTGGAGCTGTCAGCCTTTGGGGCCGACGATCTTGGAGGAGCCGGCCTTGGAGGTGCCGGTCTTGGAGGTGTCGGCCTTTGGGGCCGACGTTCTTCGGGTGTCGGCCTTTGGGGCCGTCGGTCTTCGAGGTGCCAGCCTTGGAGGTGCCAGTCTTTGGGGGCGTCGGCCTTTGGGGCCGTCCAAAAAATTTTATTTTTTCATGGGGTCAACTGGCCCCATCAAATGCCCCCCACACTCCTTGAGCTTGCGTGCTCCGCATCAGCTAAGCAAAAGGAGTGTAGAACTTTACCTTGGCGTCTGCTCTTTTATCTTGCGCTACCTTGGATGGATGTCTGCGTGCCTTCTTTGACTAGCTGAGGGTGGCTAGTAATCCTTTCCAACGCGGAGTCTGGAAGTCCTTTGAACCCAGGAGGGTGACCTGAGAGCTGAGAGTTGTCAGGTTCCTTTTTAACCGCCTTAGGGGTATGGGAACCGCTGCGAGGGGTGACTCACACGGGTACGGAGCCTTTAGGGTCTTAACCTACTCGGGGGCGCCGCCGTGCCGGGGCCGAGTGGTGTCCCATGGGCCGCGATGCCAGTGAGCTCCTTTTGAATCAGCTCGGGGGTTTGTGTGCCGCCCAAGTGGCGACTCAGCCGGGTATGGAGCCTTTAGGGTCTTAACCGACTCGGGGGCACCGCCATGCCGGGGCTGAGTGGTGTCCCATGGGCCGTGATGCCAGTGAGCTCCTTTTGAACCAGCCTGGAGGTTTGTGTGCCGCCCAAGTGGCGACTCAGCCGGGTATAGAGCCTTTAGGGTCTTAACCGACTCGGGGGCACCGCCGTGCCGGGGCCGAGTGGTGTCCCGTGGGCCGCGATGCCAGTGAGCTCCTTTTGAACCAACCTGGGGGTTTGTGTGCCGCCCAAGTGGCAACTCAGCCGGGTATGGAGCCTTTAGGGTCTTAACCGACTTGGGGGCATCGCCATGCCGGGGCCGAGTGGTGTCCCGTGGGCCACGATGCCAGTGAGCTCCTTTTGAACCAACCTGGGGGTTTGTGTGCCGCCCAAGTGGTGACTCAATCGGGTACGGAGCCTTTAGGGTCTTAACCGACTCGGGGGCACCGCCGTGCCTAGGCCGAGTGGTGTCCCGTGGGCCGCGATACCAGTGAGCTCCTTTTGAACCAGCCTGGGGGTTTGTGTGCCACCCAAGTGAAGACTCAGCCGGGTACGGAGCCTTTAGGGTCTTAACCGACTCGGGAGCACCGCCGTGCCGGGGCCGAGTGGTGTCCCGTGGGCCGCGATGCCAGTGAGCTCATTTTGAACCAGCTTGGGGGTTTGTGTGTCGCCCAAGTGGCGACTCAGCCGGGTACGGAGCCTTTAGGGTCTTGACCGACTCAGGGGCACCACCGTGCCGGGGCCGAGTGGTGTCCCGTGGGCCGCGATGCCAGTGAGCTCCTTTTGAGAGACTTGGCGCAAGGGAGAACAAACTGTGGCGTCAAAAGGGGCTTTCTTTACTACTCATGCTTCTGGGAGTACATTGGTAATACTGGCGGAGATCGTCTGCATTCCAGGTACATGGGATGGGCTTCCCGTCAAGCTCTTCTATTTTGCATGCCCCCCGGTGAAGTGTTTCGGTGGTGCGGTAGGGACCTTCTCAGTTGGGGGATAGCTTGCCCCCCTCGGTAGGCTTGGATACCTTGGCCGTTTAGGTGCAGAAGATGATCCCCAGGACACCATCCCGATCGTCCGCTCCGTGGGAGTGTTATCGACGGTGGCTTGAGCTGGTGGAGGCCCCATGATGGCCGGTAGCGGTTGTTGCGTCTTCTGGACATACTTGCCGAGGTAGCCCCGTTGGATGAGCTCCTCGATGGCCCGCTTCAAGCTATAGCAGCTGTCGGTGTCGTGGCCGTAGTCCCGGTGGAATCGACAATAGCGGCTTCCGTCGCGTGGTGCACCTTTCTTCATGGGGGGAGGATGCTAAAGGTAAGGCTCGCCCTCGATCTCCATCAGGATGTGGGATCGAGGTGCAAGGAGAGTGGTGAGCTCATTCTCATTGGGGACGGGGCTCCATCGCTTGTTCTCAGAACGGTAAGGCGGGTCAGCTCGCCTATGTCGAGGGGGCCCGCTGGAGTTTCCTGAGGATTCTCGGTGGGTGAAGTCGGCTTCATCCGCCTGGATGTACTTCTGGGCCCGGAGGAGGAGGTCGGAGTAAGAGCTCGGGGGCTTCTTATCCAGGGAGAAGGTGAAGCGGGACGGAAGGAGTCCAGCTTCAGTGCCAGGGTGGCCACCGCATCGTCGAGATGGTAGACCTCGAGGGCGGCAGTTTTGAATCGGGACATGAAGTCCCGCAGCGACTCTCTTCCTTCTGGCGGATGGAGAAGAGGCTGTCTGCCACCCTTGGGATCCGGTGGTAGGCATCGAAGTGGGCCAAAAATGCTTTCTCTAGCTCCCGGAAGGAGTCGACGCTGTGAGGGGGCAGGCGTGAGTGCCATGCACAGGCGGCCTTCCACAGAGTTGCGGGGAAGGCCTTGCAGAGGAGGGCATCTGAGGCACCCTGGACTTGCATCATAGTTTTGTAACTCTCGAGATGATCGAGAGGATCGGTCGTACCGTCGTACGGGTCCACCTAGGGGAAGCGGAACCTGGAGGGAACCGGTTCCTCCAGTATGCGGCGAGTGTAAGGAGGACGAGTGTCGAACTATTCCTTCGGCTGATGGTTGATCTTCTTGGCGAGTTCATCGAGGCACCGGTTGTACTCCTCCAGGTGCTCCTCCGCCTGGCGGTTGATCGTCGGGGCCCTCCGAGAAGGCTCGGAGGAAGAAGAAGAAGATGAGGCAAAAGGAGATGGAAGTCGGGACTTCCGCCTGAGTTCCTCGTGATGATGTGGCTTGGGAGGAAACTCGTTGGGGCCATGGTCAGGGGACCGTGGCCGCTTGGAGGGCTCGCGTCGAGGCTTCCTAGGGGAAACTTGACGTCGGCCGGTCTCTCGCCGACCGGCCTCCCGCCGAGGAGAACCTCCCCTCGCCGACTGTTGACTGGCGAGGGGAGCAGTCTGGTGCTGGGTGGCCACAGACTGTCATTGCTGGAGCCCATGGATCATGGCGGTGAGATTTTGGACTTGCTGGGAAAGAGTTGCCAGCTACTCCGCTGTTTGGACAGCGGCGTCCGACGGCGGACAAGCGACCGGAGGGTCGGTAGTAGGGGGATTGGCCTCCTGCTGTCTAGTTGGCGGGGGAAACCCCGCTGGGCAGCTGATGGAGGCGTCCTGAGCTTGGGTCACCACCATGGCTTCTGGAAGAAGAGAGGGGACGAAAGATGTAGCTCAGGGAGAACGTTCGCTACTTTTTCTTATCCCCCCTTCCTGGCGCGCCAATCTGATTATGCTCAATCACCCCTCCTGGACGTCGGGAACGGAGATGCTTCTCGAATCCTCGCTTCGCCGGATTGCCTGCAAAGAAGTCCCGGGACCGGAGGGGGTCTCCGGTGGGACCCTACCTGGCGCGCCAATCTGATGACGCTCAATCACCTCTCCTGGATGTCGAGGACGGTGGCGCTTCTCGAATCCTCGCTTCGCCAGGGTGCCTGCAAAGAAGTCCCGGGACCGGAGGGGGTCTCTGGCGGGACCCTCCGACGGCCAAGTTAGTGACTGAGGTCATAGCTGAAGAAGGGCTCGAATGAGCCCTCTTTTGTGTGGAAAAGGAGGATCTCTAAGAGGAGGAATCCCTTTGAGAGTTGAGATGGCGATTTTGGGGGTTATCGCGCATACCTGTTTGGTGAGTGGATTCACCTTTTTATAGGGGTTGATCCTGGCATGATCACGGGGGATTGCGTGAGTCAGAACATCTACTGAGCCCTTGCTCGAATCTGGGCTAGTTAGCGAGCGACGTCCCATCAGCCGACGGGGCTGTCGGGCAGCGCGCATCTGGTGTTATCGGGCGGCGCGCGTCAGAGAGGCGGTTTTTTGAACCGCTGGGGCTGATCTGGTGGGAACTGGGGAATCCAGTCTTATCAGGGCCGAGCTGGGTCGACCCGAGATGGCTGGGGCCCATCCCGCTGGCAAGGCAGTGCCGGGATGGGGCCGACTCGATGGACCCGAAGATGCCGGGGCCGAGTCGGGCCGGCCTGGGATGGCCTTGGCCGACTCAACGAGGACTGGAGATGCCGGGGCTGAGTCGGGCCGCCCTTGGCCGACTCGGCGGGGACTGGAGATGCCGAGACCGAGTCGGGCCGGTCGGGGATGGCCTTGGCCTACTCGGCGGAGCTGGAGACGCCGGGGCCGAGTCGGACCGCCCCGGGATGGCCTTGGCCGACTCGGTGGGGACTGGAGAAGCCGGGGCCGAGTCGGGCCGGGCGGGGATGGCCTTGGCCGACTCGGCGGGACTGGAGACACCGGGGCCGAGTCGGGCCAGCCTGGGATGGCCTCGGCCGACTCGGCGGGACTGGAGATGCCGGGGCCGAGTCGGGTCGGCCTGGGATGGCCTCGACCGACTCGGCGGGACTAGAGACGCCGGGGCCGAGTCGGACCGGCCTGGGATGGCCTTGGCCGACTCGGCGGGGACTGGAGATGCCGAGGCCGAGTCGGGCCGGTCAGGGATGGCCTTAGCCGACTCGGCGGAGCTGGAGACGTGGAGGAAGTGTCGGGGCCGACCTGCTTGGAGAAGTAGGGGCCGGCTGGGAAGATGCCGGGGCCGCCTGGGAGGTGCCGGGGCCGGCTAGCTTGGGCATGCCGTGGCCGGCTGGGATGTGCCGGGGCCGGCTAGCTTGGACACGCCGTGGCCGGCTGGTAAGATGCTGGGGCCGCCTAGCTTGGACACGCCGGGGCCGGCTGGGGAAGTGTCGGGGCCGCCTAGCTTGGACATGCCGGGGCCGGCTGTGAAGTTGCTGGGGCCGCCTAGCTTGGACACGCCGGGGCCGGCTGGGGAAGTGCCGGGGCCGCCTAGCTTGGACATGCCGGGGCCAGCTGGGAAGTGCCGGGGCCGGCTAGCTTGGACACGCCGTGGCTGGCTGGGAAGTGCCGGGGCCGGCTAGCTTGGACACGCCGTGGCCGGCTGGGAAGATGCTGGGGCCGCCTAGCTTGGACACGCCGGGGCCGGCTGGGGAAGTGCCGGGGCCGCCTAGCTTGAACATGCTGGGGCCGGCTGGGAAGATGCTGGGGCCGCCTAGCTTGGACACGCCGGGGCCGGCTGGGGAAGTGGCGGGGCCTCCTAGCTTGGACATGCCGGGGCCGCTGGGAAGTGCCCAGACCGGCTAGCTTGGAGACGGCGGGGCCGAGTCGGGCTGGCCGGGGATGGCCTTGGCCGACTCGGCGGAACTGGAGAGGCGAAGGAAGTGCTGGGTCGGCGGAGCTGGAGACGCCGAGGCCGAGTTCGGGATGGGCCCTGGCCGACACGGGTGTCGAGATGGGGCATAGCCGATGCCGAGGTCGGGATGGGCCCTGGCCGACACGGATGTCGAGATGGGCCATGGCCGACGCCGAAGTCGGGATGGGCCCTGACCGACACGGATATCGAGATGGGCCACAACCGACATGGGAGTCGGGGTGGGCCCTGGCTGACATGGATGTCGAGATGGGCCATGGCCGATGCCGAAGTCGGGATGGGCCCTGGCCGACACGGATGTCGAGATGGGCCGCAACCGACACGGGAGTCAGAGTAAGCCATGTTAAGCCCAATTGCCAAGGAATTGGCTCGCGTGTTCTTTGACCCGATGGAGCTGTCGGCCTTGGAGGTGCCGGTCTTGGAGCTGTCGGCCTTTGGGGCCGACGGTCTTGAGGAGCCGGCCTTGGAGGTGCCGGTCTTAGAGGTGTCGGCCTTTAGGGCCGACGGTCTTCGGGTGTCGGCCTTTGGGGCCGTCGATCTTCGAGGTGCCGGCCTTGAAGGTGCCGGTCTTTGGGAGCGTCGGCCTTTGGGGCCGTCCGAAAAATTTTATTTTTTCATGGGGTCAACTGGCCCATCAGCAATTGTGACGTGAACTTAGTCAGATGCTTACCTTGGGTCTTCCAGATATGATTGTTGGTGATTTCAATATTTGTATTCTCTCTCAAAGTGAAAGATGGGGCAGCCTTCCCTTCTTTGATTCTTGGGAAACACATGAGTTCAAAGAGTTTTTACATGTAGAGGGGCTTATTGATCTAGGGTTTTCAAGTCCTCATTTTACTTGTGTAATAATCAAAATGGTAAAGTAAGAATATGAGAGCGGATAGATAGAGCCATTACTTTTGAAGCTTGGTTTCGACAATTTTTTGCTATTGTGGTCCATCATTTGCCTCGAATAGAATCAAATCATAAATACCTTTTGTTATCCTTGGAAGGTGCTAAGAAAAGATCTATTCCTTTTAGGTTCAAAAATGTCTAGTTCTCTTTTGGGGAGTTAATAGAAATAATTCACAGTGCTTGGCATTCTATATCTCCTGCTCTCTTATAGACCAAATAATTTAAAAACTAAGAAAGTTGAAGCATGCTCTGAAATTTTGTTGTGACATATTTAAGAGAGTGGCTATGGTGGAGAAGGAAATTAAATATTTGCAATCATAGGAGGATAATAAAGGTGGCCTTGGGGGGTATGAACTTAAGGACTCAAGGAGAAAGATCAAGGAGTACCCTAGATTGATTACCATGCATAAAATATTTTAGAGGAAGAAATTTTGTATCCAGTGGCTACAGTTTGAAGATCAAAATAAAAAATTCTTTCAAACATCTACTATTATTAGGAGGGAGAATAAGATTTTGAGTCTTTTGATGATACTATTATTACAATAGGTGATGGGATAAGAGCAATGTTTATCAATTTTTTTCAAAATTGTTTGGTTGTTTGTCACCATTGATCCCCACCAAACTTCTACACAGTGGTTAACTAAGAAGGATAAGAAAGTTTTGCTGGCTAAGGTAACAAATTTTGAAATTTGGTATGCTCTTAGTTTTATTCCACCTACTTAAACTCCTAGCCCAAATGGTATTCTCCCTGGGTTTTTCCAATTATATGACATATCATTGGTAGGCATGTCTATTTAGTTGTTAAATAGTTTATTTAATAAGTTAGTATGCCTCAAGCTTGTAAGTCTACTCTTATTATCCTCATTCCTAAGTGTCAGAACCCTTCAAATTCTAGTCACTATAGATCCATAAGCTTATGTAACACATTATATAAGCCGATGGCGAAGATCCTCACATGTAGGGTTTGAAAAGTGATTCAAAATCTAGTCTCTGAAGAGTGGGTAGCATTCGTTAGTGGTCACTACATATTTAATAATATATTGATTGCTAGGAAACTATTCAATATTTGAAAAAAGCCTAAAAATGAAGGCCGCTGATGCCATTAAACTAAACATGGAAAGAGCATTCGATAGAATTAACTGGAATTATCCCATTGCAGTCCTTCACCACATGAATTCTCCATTGAAAATGATTGAGTGGATTTTGTTCAGATACATTGACCTTTATTTGCTATGTTGGTAAATGACTCGCCTTCTAGTTTTTTTTTTCACCTTTTCCATGGGATTACGTCATGGCTATCCTCTCTTGCCTTATTTATTCATTCCATGTGTTGAGTTGTTTTCCGAGGATCAAAGATAAAAATAAATTCTAGGAGGGTAAATGGTTACCAACTGAGGAGGTAGGAGCCATAGGTTAACCATTTTATATTTGCTGATGATTGCCTTCTTCTTTTTCAAGTCAAGCGAGCTGATTTTCATGCTTTTAAATTGATTCTATAGGCTTACTGGTCATAATTTAAACACACGGTTAATTTATCTAACCAAGTTTAGTATCATCTCTTATCGAGTGTTTGGGGATCAGCTGGTTCATAGCTTCGACATGTATTTAAGAGTTCTCTTAAAGAATTCTATACTTAATCAGTCCGATCTGTAACCCCTCAAAGATAAAATTATGTTTAAACTAGATGCTTGAAAGTGGCAACATTGATCTCTCCCTGTGGAGGGTAGCATTGATAGGGTCTATCCTCTATGCTCTTCCTACTCACATTATAACTAATGTTGCTATTCCTTGTAGTTTCAAATATTAGTTTAATAAGCTTCTTATGAGCTTTCTTTGGTATTAGAGCTGTAATGGATTGATCTTCATGATTAAAAAATGGATCATCACTCGCCTGTTACTATGACTATTGCCTGGATCAAACCATATTCTTCTAATTGACGGTCAAACTATGTTGGCCGACAATCAGAGATCGAGAGAAGGCAGGCTCCATAGCCATAGGTTGTCGATAGGCCCTTTCATGGCCGTAGCCAAGAACACTACCTCCAGTAATAGACTATCTAGTTGCCGAAGAGGTCGCGGAAGGAGTCCCTGACCATCGACAATGGAGAGGGCCTCAAATGATCGTCTTATGGTACAGTTTCATGATTCTATGTCGTGAAAACAAAATGGCATCCTCTTGTAAATTAGATGCATTTCTTGCCCCTTTTAATAGACCACTTCGCCATGCCAGTTAGGATGACATGGATGACAATGGCTAGTGACATCATTCATGATGTAACATAAATTGTTGATATGGCATAGCCATGTGTGATTGATGCAACCAAAGACTAGATTGCTAATATGTTGAGCGACATAACAAGCCTTGGCCTATGACATGTCACTTTGCTGACATGGTTAATTTATCCAAAGATTATTCAAGTTTAGCATCATCTCTTACCGAGTGTTTGGGGATCAGCTGGTTCATAGCTTCGACATGTATTTAAGAGTTCTCTTAAAGAATTCTATACTTAATTAGCCCGATCTGTAACCCCTCAAAGATAAAATTATGTCTAAACTAGATGCTTGAAAGTGGCAGCATTGTTCTCTCCCTGTGGAGGGTAGCATTGATCGGGTCTATTCTCTATGCTTTGCCTACTCACATTATAACTAATGTTGCTATTCCTTGCAGTTTTAGGTATTGGTTTAATAAGCTTCTTATGAGCTTTTTGGGGGCATGATCTATCTAAACATTCTCCTCATACCATTTCATAGGATAAGATTTGTTGTCCAATTAAGGAAAGAGGTTTGAGCATTCTGTCTCTTTCATCATGGTGGTCTGCTTTGATTGGAAACTTGTGAGCAAACAATTATTAAATCCAGAGAGTGTTAACGTTCGGCCGTTTTCACGCCAACGTTATTAAAAAAAAAAAAAACATAAAAAAAAAATGTTTGCTCAAACGTTCGGCCGTTTGAAAACAAAACGGCCGAACGTTCGGCTATTTTAAATAAAAAATTAAATAAATTCCCTAGCAATTAAATAAAAATGTTTTGACCATTTTTAAAATAAAAAATCTATAAATAGGGTTTCAAAGGTTAAAAATTTAAGATGTAGAACCATAACAAGTTTTTCTACATTTCAGTTTTTCGTTTCTTCAAATTGTGTTGAAGATAGCTGATTGACGTTCGTTGAGATCGTGCCGTCGGCGAACGTAGGAGTTCAGGCTCTCGGGTTGTACCTTGGAGGAGGGTTGAGGTCCAAAGTTCTTCGCACGAGAAGCGGGCCGGTTCTCCTTTAGGGCTGTGGTTGAAACCGCCTCCCAGGCCTGACTTTTAACTCATTCTTATTTTGAGTTTTCATTTTCTATTGAATATAATCAGCCACTCATACACTACTGATTTATTTTCCTATATAAATATGCATTGATTTATTGCAAGGATGAAAAATTAAATTTATTTTACCTTTATATTTTATATTATTTTTAAGATTTAACAATCTAAAGGAGAACCATTTGTAAATTAATTATAATTTATTTACATTGTATATTTAATATATACTTAATTTTCTTTCACTTGTATGCATGTGAACTTCTCTGTTTGCACCAAAATGGCTCTCGAACATGCTTGCTGGTGAGCAAATTTTTCATGTGTGGTGTATAGGTGATATTGGAACATGGCAATGTGAAAACAAAATACTCATATTCCAGTTGCCTAGGTGTATAAGAAGCGTTAATTATGTACTTGGAAAGATGCATGCTTTCATTATATATGGTTATCTTTTTAAATTACTGTTATGAGTACATATTTTATAAATTAAAAAAAAAAGGTTGTCATAAACTTAAATCCCTTATCTCATCTCAAAGATTGCAGTAGGGTGGAAACAGGAAAACAGAGAACAAATGGAACAAAGAGTCGTTCTTGTGTGAGTTACTCACGTAAACTAACAGGAAAATGGCCATCATGAAAGCACCTCTTAACATGTTCTTATTATGTCACAGTGCATGGCCCGTGTTGCTTTTCTGTCATGGCATCTCCAGATCGCTCCCCATTACTGTGTGGGTTTATGGCTGGTAGGATAAGTTGACAAAACCAAGTGGCTAGGAAGTCTACCTGGTTGGGTTATTTATAAACCAATTAAGAAGACAAGTTCAAATTAATTTCAGTCTAGTAGGATATTTGTGATGGGTTGGCCATAAACAATTTTTTATCACCTTTATGGTGATCTATTGCTACCATCCTTCAGCCACTATCAATTACATAGCTAACTCCTCAGTTTTATCTAAAGCTGAGAAATTGTAAATGCTTTAAACTTATGAATATAGATAGGGGCACATCTTTCTGATATTTTATGGCAAAGGATAGTTTTGTTATGTCATTTTTTAGCAATTCCAGAAAAAAAAAATTCTCTATTTCCTTTATTTTATATTTTGAGAAATACATAAAAATGAGTTGGAACATAAGAGCAAAAACTGTTAGAGAACCTGCAGACTGGGTAAACATTTTCTGTATTGTGGATTTTTCACCATAAGTTATGCATTACGTGCCACAATTATTTGTGTGCATGCTCTTACTGATCAAAATTGATTTATCTAACTGATAGCCTTGTAACATTTTGAATCTTTGGAAGTCATAGAACATGTATCTACATCCACCTGTCCATAATTTTTTGCTGCACATTGAGAGATATAGTAATGCTAATTGGGTAACAGATAAATTCGATGTTAAGTCCACCACTGGGTATCTCTTCCTTTTAGGAGGAGCTGCAGTATCTTGGGGCTCATGTAAACAAACTATAATCACTAGAAGTACTCTAGAGTCTGAGCTAACAGCTCTTGACACTACTTGCAGAAGCACAATGGCTGAAAGACTAAATAAATGATATAGATATTCTTTCACCAAATATTTCTCGAATTTGTTTAAATTATGATTGTAGAGCTCTGATTGATCTGTTAAATCAACAGACATCCAATAAAAAGATGAATAATCATATCCTGATCAGGTATAAATCTATAAGAAATAAAATGAAAGAATCAATATCACTGCAGTTTGTAAGATCTAAACATAATTTGGCAGATCTTTTAACCAAAGGCCTTTCGAAGGCTGCGGTGTTTGAGACATCGAGGGGGATGGAGCTTAAGCCCATATATTAGTCACCAGAGTGGACCCCTACCGTCATGGCAACCCATGGTTAAGGTTCAAAGGGAAACGATCTCTGAGGTGATATCTGGAAGCACCGCTTTAGGAGTCTATCTCCATCCCATCCCTATGGTGTGGTGCTTTATTGTGACGGTTAGGTTGAGCATAGCTTTTAATAGATCCAAGGCTGTAAATTCAGCAAGGTATGATTCCGTTGCACATACCCTTGGAGGATTTACCTTAGTGAGAGTAGTCGTGAGGCCGCGACTATGGGACCGGGGCGAATCCCTAGTAACTCTCATGAAAATCAAGGCAAGCGCATGGCCTAGATAGCGCTAACCCGTATTATGATCAGCTCATCTTCATACTGTGTGTATTTTATACTAAATGCAAGTTCAAACCTAGAAGGTACTTGCACTAAGCCACAGTAAATTTTTAAGTTTTTATTTATTTTTTATTTTTTTTTTGTGGGGGATTGTTAACGTTCGACCGTTTCCACGCCAACGTTATTAAAAAAAAAAACATAAAAAAAACGTTTGCTCAAACGTTCGGCCGTTTGAAAACAAAACGGCCGAACGTTCGGCTGTTTTAAAAAAAATTAAATAAATTCCCTAGCAATTAAATAAAATGTTTTGACCATTTTTAAAACAAAAAATCTATAAATAGGGTTTCAAAGGTTAAAAAATTTAAGAATGTAGAACCACAACAAGTTTTCTACATTTCAGTTTTTCGTTTCTTCGAATTGTGTTGAAGATAGCTGATTGACGTTCGTTGAGATCGTACCGCCGGCGAACGTAGGAGTTCAGGCTCTCGGGTTGTACCTTGGAGGAGGGTTGAGGTCCAAAGTTTTTCGCACGAGAAGCGGGCCGGTTCTCCTTTAGGGCTGTGGTTGAAACCGCCTTCCAGGCCTGACTTTTAACTCATTCTTATTTGAGTTTTCATTTTCTATTGAATATAATCAGCCACTCACACACTACTGATTTATTTTCCTATAAATATGCATTGATATATTGCAAGGATGAAGAATTAAATTTATTTTACCTTTATAATATTTTATATTATTTTTAAGATTTAACAGAGAGTTCATGTGCTTATCTACTCTTTGCTAAATATAAGTTTCATAGAGTTTGAAACCGATATGTACTACCAAAAAAATACCTGTGTCTTGTGGAAGAAAATTTGTTGGTTCTCTAGTCTTCTGACTCAATAGTTAAGATGGTCTATTGGCAATGGAAGATTATTTAATATGATACTCAGCCTTGAAACTCAAAGTCTCTATTAAATATGTTGCCTCTTATTTATGACTCCATTTCTACTCGGCATTTGTTTAATGTTGATCAATCAATTCTTGAGGATGGTGGATAAAATCATCGCCTTTTGATAGCTATATTCCTTGAACCCATAGTCAATGAGATATTGGCCACTCGTGGCTGGGAGATCATTTAGGTAGTGTTTGATAGGAAAAATGTTATCCATGGATAAGTGTACGGGATAGAATTTATTCCTGGCTATTCCTAGGGATATCCCTTGGCTATCCCATTGATCATATCAAATGCAAAAAGGTAAATCCATGGGATAACCTTTTTTACTCTTATTTAAAGGGATAACCAGCTATTCCTACATTCTCTAGGGAATAAATTGAGGGGATATCCCATGGTTAACCATGATTAACCATGGATTATCCCTTTGGTTAACTTTATTCCCTGCTTCCCTTATAGTTATGGCTTTTGGGAATAAGAGGGGATATCCAGAGGATATCCCCTCTTATCCCCTATTTCAAACACTACCTTAGAGATTACTTGTGTTGGGATCCTAGTTTCAAAACCCGAGCCTCGATGCAGGATATCTTTAGGAATTTTATGAAAAATGTAGCTCATTATCCTTTATCTAAGGTAAGGTCTGCTTGAAAGTTAAAAGGCCCATAAGAGAGCTCTCTTTTTTCTTTGAAAGTTGTGGCAAGGCGACCTTTCCATTGCGCATCTCTTATCTTCGTGAATGTTCCGCTAAAAATGAAGCAATGGATCACTTGGTCTTGTAGTGTCAAAAATCAAAACTGGTATTGAAAAGATTGAGGCACTATCTTCTAGAGATCCAATCTATTTAGCATGCCCTTTGATTATTTATTGGTTAGACCCATCAATGGTAGTGTTGGGTGCTCCCTCCACGTGGGGAGGGAACCGGTCCATGATAACAAACTGTATCACAGTTTGTTACGGAGCTGTTTTCAAAAAGGAAAAAGAAATCCGGAAATAAAGTAAGAGGATAGAGATCCGTATGTGGGAGATACGAGAGAAAAAAAATCCCAGATTGGGGAGAGAGAGCTGTGTGCGGCCTAAGAGAGATCCAGAGAAGCCCAGGCTTGGGAGAAATCCTGTGCAACCTCAGGAGGTCGATACGGACGAGTCTGAGAGCAGATTTGAGGGGCACGAAAGAGCAACCACACGTTGGTGAGATCCTTCTTGTACCCACATCAACTATTATTTTAAGTTCGAAGTGTTTCCTAATTTTTGGGCAAAAAGAAATTAGGAGAAAAGTTGTAATCTTTTATTAAGATTAGTGAAGTGCTCTCGGAATTTGCCCCGTGGTTTTTCCCTTTCACATCGGAGGGATTTTCTACGTAAATTTGGTGTTTTTGTGTGGTGTTTAAATTTGGTGTTTTTGTGTGGTGTTTATTTTTATTCCGCATATTCTGTGATTGTGGTAGATCGGTATATTTTTCTGTGATTGTGCACGCATAGTTTTTCATTAAAATACGTTCCGCATATTTATTCTGAGGGTGATTGAGAGTGTATTCCCAACAATTATGGTATCAGAGCAAGGTTGCAAGCCCAGAACAAATTATTTGAGCGTGCCACAGATGGATTCTACCACTAATACTAGCAGGATGATTAGTCTCAATGGCAGTAATTGATTGATTTGGAAACCAAAGATGATGGATCTCTTGTATTGCAAAGATTTAGCCAAGCCGATTGAGAAGATAGGAGAGAAGCCAGAAAAATATGATGATGAAGATTGGGCTACTATGGATAGAAAAGCAATCAGTGTCATCAGGCAATGGGTGGATGATACAGTATTCCATCTATTTCAAATGAAACCTCAGCCTATGAACTATGGAAGAAGTTAGAAGGGTTGTATGAGAGGAAAACTGCCGGAAACAAAGCATACTTAATCAGAAAGCTTGTAAATCTGAAGTACAAGCCGGGAAAATCAATTGCGAGCACCTAAATGAGATGAAGAGCATTGTGAACCAGCTGGCCACAATGAAGATGCTTATGGAAGATGAACTTCAGGCACTCATGTTGTTGAGTTCTCTACCTGATAGTTGGAAGACTGGTGGTGTCATTGAGTAACTCCGCCCCTGATGGAGTTATCACCATGAGTCAGGCTACTAGCAGCTTGCTCAATGAGGAGGAAAGAAGGAAGGGAACTGGGGAGTCTCAAACACAGACAGATGTACTTATCACAGAGGGCAGAGGGAGATAGTTTACTAGAAAAGAAAACAACAGAGGCAGAAGCAAATCCAGACCAAGGAAGGAAATCGAATGCTACCATTGTCATAAGAAAGGACACTACAAAAGTGAATGTAGACTGCTAAAGAAGAAAAACAATGAAGGCGGTAAGGCAGAAGATAAGAAACAGAATGTGTTGATCAGTGCTTAGCCACCACATCAAATCAGGTTGATTGGGTGGTGGATACTGGAGCTTCTTATCATGCTACACCCAGAGAGAGTTCTTCACATCCTACAGGATAGGTGATC
>UESW01003973.1:527460-610489 GCA_900491605.1 Calamus simplicifolius | reverse complement strand
AAAGAAGAAGAACAATGAAGCAGTAAGACAAAGATAAGAAGATAGAGGGTAGCAGTTGCCTCAGGAGAAGAATCGATTACAGAATGTGTTGATCAGTGCTTAGCCACCACATCAAATCAGGTTGATTGGGTGGTGGATACTGGAGCTTCTTATCATGCTACACCCAGAGAGAGTTCTTCACATCCTACAGGATAGGTGATCTTGGTGTGATCCGAATGGGAAACAATGATTTTTTCCAAAATATGTGGGATAGGAGAAGTAGTGGTCCAGACCCGTGAAGGCAGCAGATTGATACTCAAAGAGGTCAGACATGTTCCAGACTCATATGAATCTCATCTCAGCAGGCAAGCGAGATGAAGAGGGATATGTTAGCCAGTTTGGGGGAGATCAATGGAAGTTAATCAAAGGTGCTATGGTGATTACCAAAAGGACAGAGATCATGCACATTATACAAGTTGCAGTCCAGTTTGGTTAGGGGAGAGGCATGCGCAGCAGAGCATGATACTGCAGATTATGGCACAAGAGATTAGGCCATATTGGCGGAAGGGATTGCAAACTCTCGTCAGGGCAGGGGTCTTACCAGAGATATAGGAACAGAGTTCTCAGTGATTGTACCACCGTGTGGTGGGTAAGCAGCATAGGGTGACATTTCAGAGTAGCTCCAAGAAGAAGACTGGCCTTTTGGAGTAAGTTACTCAGATGTGTGTGGACCCATGAGGAGAAGACCTTAGGAGGAGCCTCATATTTCGTCACATTTATAGGTGATGCTTCCAGAAAGGTGTGGGTTTTTGTTTTAAAGTCCAAGGACCAGTGGCAGCAGTTTTTAAGTTTTTCACAGGCTTGTGGAGAGGCAGACAGGAAAGAAGTTGAGATGCATTCGTACAGACAATGGGGGAGAGTACATAGGAGTCTTTCACCAGTACTGCAGAGCATAAGGCATCAGACATGAGCAAATAGTGCCAAAGACTCCACAGGAGAATGGAGTAGCTAAGAGAATGAACAGACAATAGTGGAGAGAGTCAGGTGCATGCTCTCCCAATCCAAGTTGCCCAAGAGCTTTTGGAGGGAGGCAGTCCAGACAACATGTTATTTGATAAATAGATCTCCCCTCATCAGCTCTAGATGGAGAGGTGCCAGAAAGTGTGGACAGGCAAGAATGTCAGATATGATTATCTAAGGATTTTTGGCTGCAGGGCATTTGTGCATGTGCCTAAGGATGAGAGGACAAAGTTAGTGATAAGACAGACAATGTATCTTCTGGGGTTTGGTGATGAGCAGTTGGCTATAAGCTGTGGGACCCAGTTGATAGGAAGGTAGTCAGAGCAGAGATGTCATATTCTATGAGGATCAACCATAAAAGACATCAAGAGGGCAGAGCATCAGTCTGAGTCATATGTATGGCCCAGTAGATATAGAGCCTATCTCCTCCAGCAGTTCATGCAGATGAGCCAGAGAATAGCCAGTACAGGGTGCAGATGAGCAGCAGCCTACACCTATTGAGGATACAGATCAGGAGATTCAGATCCCCGAGGAGGAGCTATCGACATAGGTGAGGAGATCCACGAGAGCAAGGCAACCATCTAGTCGGTATTCAGTGCATGAATATATCATGTTGACAGATGCAGATGAGCCAGAGTCATATGGGCGGCCCATGTCAGTGAGAAGCGGGAGCAGTGGCAGAGAGCTATGCAGGAGGAGATGGACTCTCTTCTGCATAATCATACATATGACTTGGTAGCTAGGCCCAAGGGGAGAAAGGTACTCAGAAAACAAGTGGGTCTACAAGGTAAAGGCAGAAGAGAAAAGCTCACAGCCTAGATATAAAGCACGACTAGTTGTGAAGGAATTGCAGCTCCCCCTTCTCTCTGGGGCCACCGACAGCACACCTGCACACTTGTGGTAATCGGATAGAGTTTTTCTAGTCTTTATGTAGCGCTCCATAAAGAGCTAGAGAACCCCAACTAATTATCATAAGTGACAGACATACGAAAACACATCCTGTTAAAAACTTTTCATTTTCATCTCAATTATATACAAATCACTCAATCAACACTAAGCATCAACCTGCTCAGATAATATTTTTCATGACATTCCTCAGGCAGTTTACAAGATCACATTCACAATCGACATCAAAATCCTAAGTACACACATCTGCTCATAATTTTCTCCAAAACATAAGTCTCGTATTCATATCCAAAAGTCTAAAACATCATTACATCTCACTGTACACATACACATATGCAAAATACAAATATCAAACCACACTCTCTCAATATACAAGGCTAGCATTTATACACTCTTGCATCCAAGCAAGCTTCACCAGCTAAGGGTTCTGTCCTGTTTATCTTGTGATCCTGGCAGAAATACTCACTGATCTGAAAGAACATTTAAATCATAGAGGGATGAGACCTAAGTCCCAGTGACTGGATAACCATATAACTATGGAGAAATAGAGAACCATAACCTCTTATTTTCAATCGTATGCTGATACTATTTAGCTTATACAACTCAAAGTACATTTTTAACATGATATCAGATAAAATAAAATGTAGCTTATTCTTCAAATAACATATCAGTACTGAAATACTCTATAATAACTTTTCACTGAAAGATAACTCATTAAGATAAAATCCATGCATTACAATATGAAGATATGCATTCTTTATCTACAACCCAGACTCCCATCGGGATCTGCTTGCCCACTGGCATCTCAAGTAAGCTCTCCCTTCGGGATAACTATTTGGCCCATTGGCCCTTTTTATATCACAATATGCTTTTAGATCTCATGATGCTGGGCTGTGTGTGTAATGCCTCTGAGGTACCACCCTACAGTCGCCCTTCTATAGGTGTACTCTCATCGGGTGCGTGACTAGCAACAGGATCCCCGCACAAATAGCACCCCTTACCCGTGCGGTTCACCTGGCAAAGTGCTTTGTTCCTTAACCCTGGAACCTCGGGTTTTCTCTCTGCCCCCACGGGCTATATATAGTAATCAGCTCCACTGAGCTATGATTCATGCCCCCACGGGCTGCTCACAACCAGTCCCACTGGTCTGGTTCGGCGTGCACTCACCCCTGATTCTGGGGTTCATCGTACGATTTGTTCGCAAGGAGGTGCCGGCTCGATAGTAGTGTGCAATGCTCATGCTACAGTACAGTCTAAAGGGTGATCAGCCCCCTAGCTGCCTGATGCTCAGTATGATACATACATCATTTGTAAAGCTTTATCATGCAAATATGCCATGTATATATTAAAAATCCCCTCATCGAAACTCATGCTCATGTGTTTATGCTCAAAACTCATGCTCAAAACTCATTTATCAGAATATCATATACTAGGTTCTCATTTTCATATTTAAAACATACATAATATACTAAACATAACATACCATAACTAGGTATTAATCTCATTATACTAGCTCAAATTAACTTCTCATTGTTAGATGAGAAACCACTCACCTTAGTAGGTTACTCCTCGACTGGTACTCAACTCTGGTATTCGGCTCCCTGGAATAACCCTCTTGACCTACGTCAACATACAGATACAATAGCTATTAGGATTACCTCCACACGAGGTTTTCCCACGAACCATGCATGCATACATGATCTATCCTCTAATATCTCATTATTTTCTTCCACCCTTCTCTACTCAAGATTACTTCTACTATTACCTCAAAATACAATAATCTAAGAAAATCTAAAGTCATACAAGATCTAGGGAAGCTATAGCTTACCTGGAGTCGAGCACAAACCCCAAGCTTCCCTTTCCCTTTCTCTTTCTTCCTCCTTTTTCTTCTTCTTCTTCCTCTTCCTCTCTTTTCTCCTCTTCTTTCTCTCTTTCTTTCTTTCTTTCTTTTCTCTGGCTGAACCCACGTTTCCCTTTTTCTCTAATGACTTGGGGACCAAGTCATTGGAAACTTAAGGGTTAAGGCATGCCAAATTCCCCTTTTGCCCTCAAACACTCTTAACGCACGCTTTTTGGAAAACACGTGGCTCACTTATAACCATGATATTTTGCCCTTATATTTTCTTTCCCAAGTTGCCCTTAACACAATTAGCAATTGACATCGGAGCCTTTTCCCATTTTGCCCCTGACATAGCATTTTTTTAATCGATTTATAGCCCAGATTATCATTTTTCACTTAAATCGATACTTTTATGTAATATTTCTAAGAAAAGACTTTACCAACTTGAAGAACTCGATTTTAGAAATCCAACGGTTCAAACGGCATCCAAATCGGACTTGAAACGGATTAAATATGAAATTCTCAAGATTTAACTCAGAAAAACCTGCCGTCTTGGAGTCGGCTCGAACAGATTTGGAGTCGGCTCCAGCAGAAATAGGTGTCGGCTCCAGAAAAGTAGGGGTCGACTCCAGAAAAGTAGGGGTCGACTCCTAAGCGTGCCGAAAGTTTAAAACCGTGCCAGAGTCGACTCCACTCCAATTAGAGTCGACTCCAACCACTAAAAACATCATTTTAGGATAAAACTCAAACTAAACTTGATTTTTCTTGTGATTTAAACCCATTAAAACTTAAGTCTCTCAATTTCTTAAATCAAACTCATTAACATTCAGAAATATACTTATTTACTCCAAAATTTCTTCTCTTTACATTTATCAAAAGGCCAACACACCCACATTTCACTGAAACTTTCTGACTTTCATTTCAAATGAAAATGCCATAAATTACAAGGTTTTCAGGATGTTACAATTCTCCCCCTCTTAAGAAATTTCGTCCTCGAAATTTAGCTAGATATATTTTCAAATAGATGGGGGTACTTCAATCTCATCTCATCCTCTCGCTCCCATGTAGCCTCCTCTTTTTGATGATTTAACCATTGCACCTTAACTAATGGAATTCTTTTACTGCGGAGCTGCTTAATCTCCCTACTCAAGATCTTCACTGGTTCTGTTGCAAATGATAAATCCCCCTGTAACTCTATAGTCTCAGACTGAATCACATGAGAGGAATCCGGCACATACCTCCTAAGCATTGATACATGAAATACATTATGAATCTGAGATAACTCTGGAGGTAAAGCCAATCTATAAGCTAGTGTCCCAACTCTTTCCAGAATTTCATAGGGTCCAATATACCTGGGACTCAACTTGCCTTTCTTTCCAAATCTCATAATACCTCGCCAAGGAGATACCTTCAGAAAGACTCTATCTCCCAACTCAAACTTTACCTCTCTATGCTTTTTATCTGCATAGCTCTTCTGTCTATCCTGGGCTGCCTTTAATTTAGCTCTTATAATTTTAACTTGATCTGCTGTAAGCTGCACTAACTCAGGGCCTAACAGCCTTCTCTCTCCCTCCTCATCCCAACACACTGGAGTTCTACATTTTCTCCCATACAAGGCCTCATATGGTGCCATATCAATGCTAGAATGGTAGCTGTTATTGTAAGCAAACTCTATTAAAGGTAGATGATCATCCCAGCTACCAGAAAATTCCATGACACAAGCTCTCAGCATATCCTCCAGTGTCTGGATGGTTCTTTCTGACTGACCATCGGTTTGGGGATGAAATGCTGTACTGAACCTCAATTTAGTCCCCAAAGCTTTCTGTAATTCTGCCCAAAATTGAGATGTGAACCTTGGATCCCTATCTGATACTATCGATACTGGCACACCATGCCTACTCACAATTTCATGCACATATAATTCTGCTAATCTATCCAAGGTAAAGACAATCTTAATAGGCAGAAAATGAGCAGACTTAGTCAATCTATCAACTATCACCCATATAGCATCATTGCCCCTTCTGGTCTTTGGGAGTCCTACAACGAAATCCATAGTTATATGCTCCCACTTCCACTCTGGCACAAACAGAGGCTGAAGCTTTCCAGCTGGACACTGATGTTCAGCCTTAATCTGCTGACACACCAAACACTTAGATACATACTCAGCTATCTCCTTTTTCATACCATTCCACCAGTAATTCTGTTGATAGTTCTATACATCTTAGTACTACCTGGATGCATTGAATAAGCTGAGCTATGTGCTTCCCTTAAAATCTGATCTTTCACTGATTCCACAGCTGGCACACAAACTCTGCCCTTGAATAATAACACTCCATCACCTCTAACAGAAAACTCTGACTGAGACCCACTCTGAATTAAATCTCTAGCTTTAAGCAAATGTAGATCTAGCAACTGAGCTTCTCTTATTTCTTCTAGCATTTGGGGTCTCACTCTGAAAGTAGCCAACAAGGCTCCTGATTCTTCTACAGCTAGCTCTGCATCTAACCTCCTTAACTCAATCATCAAGGGCAGCTGTACGGTTCTGATAGAAGCCAATGTGGCCATAGACTTTCGACTCAAGGCATCAGCCACAACATTAGCTTTCCCTGGGTGATACTCAATAGTGCAATCATAGTCTTTAATCAATTCAATCCATCTTCTCTGCCTTAAATTCAATTCCTTCTGGGTCAGAATATATTTCAAGCTCTTATGATCAGTAAATATCTGCATCTTCTTCCATACAAGTAGTGCCTCCAAACCTTCAATGCAAATATAACAGCAGCTAACTCCAAATCATGGGTGGGGTAATTCTTTTCATGGGATCTCAACTGTCTAGATATATAAGCCACTACTTTCCCATTCTGCATTAAAACACACCCCAAACCCTTCAATGAGGCATCACTATAGATCACATAATCACTGGCACTATCAGGTAGTATTAGGATTGGGGCTGAGGTTAATCTCTTTTTCAATTCATCCATACTCTTCTGGCATTCATTAGACCAATCAAACTTGATATTCTTTCTAAGCAGCTTAGTCATAGGAGAAGCCAAAATCGAGAAATTTTCTATAAATCTTCTATAATATCCTGCTAGCCCCAAGAAACTCCTCACCTCAGTCTGATTGGTAGGTGATACCCAATTACTATAGCTTCAATCTTTTGAGGATCTACCATAATACCTTCGGCTGAAACTACATGTCCCAAGAACTTTACCTCATCCAGCCAAAATTCACTTTTACTAAACTTTGCATATAATTGCTTTTCTCTTAATATCTGCAAAACTATCCTCAGATGCTGTTCATGCTCTTCACTACTTCTAGAATAAATCAAGATGTCATCAATGAATACTATCACAAATTTATCTAGATACTCTTGAAATACTTGATTCATCAGACCCATAAAAGCAGCTGGAGCATTTGTCAAGCCAAATGGCATCACCAAGAACTCATAATGACCATATCTGGTCCTGAAAGCAGTTTTAGATATATCCTCATTCCTTATTCTCAATTGATGATACCCAGATCTCAGATCAATCTTTGAAAACACTGCTGCCCCCTGCAGCTGATCAAACAAATCATCGATCCTTGGCAATGGATAATTGTTTCTAATGGTCACCTTGTTCAACTGTCTATAGTCTATACACAACCTCAAGGTACCATCCTTTTTCTTCACAAACAACACTGGTGCACCCCATGGTGATATACTGGGTCTAATAAACCCTTTATCCAATAATTCTTGTAACTGACTTTTCAATTCTTTCAATTCAACTGGAGCCATTCTATAAGGTGCCCTGGCTATTGGTCTGGTATCTGGGGCTAGATCTATACTGAAATCAAATCCTCTGTCAGGAGGTAACCCTGGCAGCTCCTCAGGAAATACATCTGAAAAATCCCTTACCACAGGGATATTCGTCAGCTCTAAACCATTGCCCTCTAGGCTTACTGCACAAGCTAAATAGGCTTCACATCTCTTTGCTAGCATTTTATTGGCTGACAGAGCTGAAATCACTCCTGAGGGTAACCCCCTCCTATCACCAACAAAACAGACCTCTCTATCATCAGAAGTTTGTAACATCACCTCCTTCCTTAAGCAATCTACTCTGGCTCTATGCACAGATAGCCAATCCATCCCCAAAATGGCATCAAACTCTTTCAACCTCAAAGGAATCAAATCTGCTGCTAATTTCTGACTCTCCACAGAAATATCACAACCTCTATACACTTGGTCTGCTATAAAAGGCCTCCCTACGGGCATAGATACTACCAACTGACTACCCAACTGGCCCACATCTCTAACTAGATGCTTAGCAAACTCACATGAGATAAATGAATGCGTAGATCCAGAATCAATTAAAATATAAGCATCATGATTATCGATGGGTAGCATACCTGTCACCACATCAGGATCAATCTGAGCCTCCTGCCTGGTCATGGCAAACACTCTGGCCTCGGCCCTCGGAATACTGGATGACCCTCCTGGCTGATTAACATTAGGCCCCACCTGACTGGCTGAAGCCACAACACTACCATCACCCCTCCTACTAGGCTGTCCCCTTGGCATTACTGGCCCCTGAGGAAGCCCACCAGCCTGCTGCCCTCTCCTAGGGCAATCTCTCTTCAGGTGACCTAGATCACCACAAATATAACATCCCTTATTGCCCCTCTTACATTCTCCCAAATGAAGTTTCCACATACATTACATGGAGGTATATTTCTCCCTCCACCAGAAGGACGACCCTGCTCCTACATCACCAGACACCCTGCTGGTGGCAACCTGAGGCACACCCCATAAGGCTTTCTTTGAACTGGGCTAGATGCTGACACAGATACTGATCTTCTGCCCACATCACCAGGGGCTCTAAACCCAGAATAAAACTGTCCAGTCCTCTGGGGTTTCTTAAATGGCTGAGTCCCTCCCGGAGCAGAAGAATAACTAGGAGCACTTCTTTTCATTCTATCCTGCCTCCTACTCATATATTCTTTTTCAATCTCCTCGGCTTTGAGTGCTCCCTGCACCAACTCAGAGTAACTATTGTAGGTCTGCATACAGGTCTTGGCTTTAATAGGGAGATTCAATCCATCCTGGAATAGTCGACATCTCTCCCTCTCATCAGCCACCAAGGCCCTAGCAAACTGAGATAACTCCACAAAAGTGGCTTCATAATCTGCCACGGACATCCTCCCCTGAGTCAGACAAAGGAAATCCCTCCTCTTCTGATCCCTATAAATCTCCGAATAATATTGCTGATGAAATTCTCTTCTAAAATTTTCCCATGTCAACTCCACTCCCTGGGGCTGCCTGCCCTGAATAGATCTCCACCAACTCTGGGCTCTACCCTCCAGTAAAAAGGTGGCAAATCTAGCCTCTGCTCCTCAGAGCATCCCATCACATCAAATACTCTCTCGATCCTCTGCAGCCATGCCCCGGCCTGAATAGGATCAGTAGTTCCCTGGAACTCCAGAGCCCCTAACTTTCTGGCTCTTTCCACATTCCTCACAACCTCCGTATTTTTAGATGGAAGGCTAGAACTAGCACCCACAGCTGCTACCACAGCCCGAGTAATCATGCCTACCAACTCTGACATACTAGGCCCCTGAGTCTGTACTCGAGATGGGTCTACTGGCACAGGGGTAATAGACTGTGAAGAAGACTCTGGCATCTGCTCTGAAGACGCCCTCACTCTAGCCTCATTAGATACTGGCTCGGTGGAATCACTAGAAGCCATTCTATCAATTTGACTTCTTCTAACTGACCTTCTGAGTCTACTTTGACCTTTGCTTCTATCCTGCCTGAAGATTGCTCTGTCTCTCTAGATGCCTTTGTAGTAATCGTCCTACAAGACATTATTCATTACATCAGTTTCATCATTCAATAGCTATAATCATAAACATTCAATCATCCTAGACTCATACTCATACTTATTCCCCTAGGACCTAATAACCTAGGGCTCTGATACCAAAACTTGTCAGCTCCCCCTTCTCTCTGGGGCCACCGACAGCACACCTGCACACTTGTGGTAATCGGATAGAGTTTTTCTAGTCTTTATGTAGCGCTCCATAAAGAGCTAGAGAACCCCAACTAATTATCATAAGTGACAGACATACGAAAACACATCCTGTTAAAAACTTTTTATTTTCATCTCAATTATATACATAAATCACTCAATCAACACTAAGCATCAACCTGCTCAGATAATATTTTTCATGACATTCCTCAGGCAGTTTACAAGATCACATTTACAATCAACATCAAAATCCTAAGTACACACATCCTGCTCATAATTTTCTCCAAAACATAAGTCTCGTATTCATATCCAAAAGATCTAAAACATCATTACATCTCACTGTACACATACACATATGCAAAATACAAATATCAAACCACACTCTCTCAATATACAAGGCTAGCATTTATACACTCTTGCATCCAAGCAAGCTTCACCAGCTAAGGGTTCTGTCCTGTTTATCTTGTGATCCTGGCAGAAATACTCACTGATCTGAAAGAAATTTAAATCATAGAGGGATGAGACCTAAGTCCCAGTGACTGGATAACCATATAACTATGGAGAAATAGAGAACCATAACCTCTTATTTTCAATCGTATGCTGATACTATTTAGCTTGTACAACTCAAAGTACATTTTTAACATGATATCAGATAAAATAAAATGTAGCTTATTCTTCAAATAACATATCAGTACTGAAATACTTTATAATAACTTTTCACTGAAAGATAACTCATTAAGATTAAAAATCCATGCATTACAATATGAAGATATGCATTCTTTATCTACAACCCAGACTCCCATCGGGATCTGCTTGCCCACTGGCATCTCAAGTAAGCTCTCCCTCTCGGGATAACTATTTGGCCCATTGGCCCTTTTTATATCACAACATATGCTTTTAGATCTCATGATGCTGGGCTGTGTGTGTAATGCCTCTGAGGTACCACCCTACAGTCGCCCTTCTATAGGTGTACTCTCATCGGGTGCGTGACTAGCAACAGGATCCCCGCACAAATAGCACCCCTTACCCGTGCGGTTCACCTGGCAAAGTGCTTTGTTCCTTAACCCTGGAACTTCGGGTTTTCTCTCTCTACCCCACGGGCTATATATAGTAATCAGCTCCACTGAGCTATGATTCATGCCCCCACGGGCTGCTCACAACCAGTCCCACTGGTCTGGTTCGGCATGCACTCACCCTGATTCTGGGGTTCATCGTACGATTTGTTCGCAAGGAGGTGCCGGCTCGATAGTGTGCAATGCTCATGCTACAGTACAGTCTAAAGGGTGATCAACCCCCTAGCTGCCTGATGCTCAGTATGATACATACATCATTTGTAAAGCTTTATCATGCAAATATGCCATGTATATATTAAAAATCCCCTCATCGAAACTCATGCTCATGTGTTTATGCTCAAAACTCATGCTCAAAACTCATTTATTAGAATATCATATACTAGGTTCTCATTTTTCATATTTAAAACATACATAATATTTTACTAAATATAACATACCATAACTAGGTATTAATCTCATTATACTAGCTCAAATTAACTTCTCATTGTTAGATGAGAAACCCACTCACCTTAGTAGGTTACTCCTCGACTGGTACTCAACTCTGGTATTCCGGCTCCCTGGAATAACCCTCTTGACCTACGTCAACATACAAATACAATAGCTATTAGGATTACCTCCACACGAGGTTTTCCACGAACCATGCATGCATACATGATCTATCCTCTAATATCTCATTATTTTCTTCCACCCTTTGTCTACTCAAGATTACTTCTACTATTACCTCAAAATATAATAATCTAAGAAAATCTAAAGTCATACAAGATCTAGGGAAGCTATAGCTTACCTGGAGTCGAGCACAAACCCCAAGCTTCCCTTTCCCTTTCTCTTTCTTCCTCCTTTCTTCTTCTTCTTCTTCCTCTTCCTCTCTTTTCTCCTCTTCTTTCTCTTCTTTCTTTCTTTCTTTCTTTTCTCTGGCTGAACCCACATTTCCCTTTTTCTCTAATGACTTGGGGACCAAGTCATTGGAAACTTAAGGGTTAAGGCATGCTAAATTCCCCTTTTGCCCTCAAACACTCTTAACGCACGCTTTTTGAAAAAATACGTGGCTCACTTATAACCATGATATTTTGCCCTTATATTTTCTTTTCCAAGTTGCCCTTAACACAATTAGCAATTGACATCGGAGCCTTTTCCCATTTTGCCCCTGACATAGCATTTTTTTAATCGATTTATAGCCTAGATTATCATTTTTTACTTAAATCGATACTTTTATGTAATATTTCTAAGAAAAGACTTTACCAGCTTGAAGAACTCGATTTTAGAAATCCAACGGTTCAAACGGCATCCAAATCGGACTTGAAACGGATTAAATATGAAATTCTCAAGATTTAACTCAGAAAAACCTACCGTCTTGGAGTCGGCTCGAACAGATTTGGAGTCGGCTCCAGCAGAAATAGGTGTCGGCTCCAGAAAAGTAGGGGTCGACTCCAGAAAAGTAGGGGTCGACTCCTAAGCGTGTCGAAAGTTTAAAACCGTACAGAGTCGACTCCACTCCAATTAGAGTCGACTCCAACCACTAAAAATATCATTTTAGGATAAAACTCAAATTAAACTTGATTTTTCTTATGATTTAAACCCATTAAAACTTAAGTCTCTCAATTTCTTAAATCAAACTCATTAACATTCAGAAATATACTTATTTACTCCAAAATTTCTTCTCTTTACATTTATCAAAAGGCCAACACACCCACATTTCACTGAAACTTTCTGACTTTCATTTCAAATGAAAATGCCATAAATTACAAGGTTCTCAGGATGTTACACTTTGCACAAAAGAAGGGAGTTGATTTCGATGAGATATTTTCTCCAGTAGTGAAGATGACCTCAATCAAGACGGTGTTAGGATTGGCTGCTAGCATGAACATGGAGGTAGAGCAGTTGGACGTGAAGACAACATTCTTGCACGATGACTTAGAGGAAGAGGTCTATATGGAGCAGCCTGAAGGTTTCAAGGTGAAAGGCAAGGAGCACATGGTATGCAGACTCAGAAAGAGTCTGTATGGTCTCAAGCAGGCGCCCCGGCAGTGGTACAGAAAGTTTGAGGCTTTCATGGTACAGGTTGGTTATAAAAGAACAACCACTGATCATTGTGTCTTCATTAGAAGGTTTCCTGGAGGTGATTTTATCATCCTTCTCTTATATGTGGATGATATTGATTGTTGGGCAGGACTCCAGCAAGATTGCCACACTGAAGAAGGAGTTAGGGAAAGCTTTTGATATGAAGGATATGGGGCCAGTGAAACAAATATTGGGATGCATGTATTCAGGGATAGACAAGCATGCAGGTTATGGTTGTCCCAGAAGAAATACATAGAGAAGGTGCTTCAGAGATTCAGCATGAGCAATGCCAAGTCAGTGGCATGTCCACTAGCTGGACACTTCAAGCTGAGTTCAGAGCAGAGCCCAGCCTCAGAGGAAAAGAAGCAGGAGATGAAGAGAGTCCCTTATGTCTCAGCCGTGGGTAGTCTTATGTATGCTATGGTCTGTACCCGACCAGACTTAGCATATGCAGTTGGCTTAGTGAGCAGGTTCTTAGCGAATCCAGGAAAGGAGCATTGGGCAGCAGTCAAGTGGATCATGAGGTACTTGAGAGGTACAACTAGCTTGAGTCTTTGTTATGGACAGGGAGAACCTGTGTTACAGACATATACAGATGCAGATATGGCAGAAGATGTTGACTCCAGGAAGTCCACATCCGGTTACTTGGTTACATTTGTAGGAGGTGCAATTTCATGGCAGTCCAAGTTACAGAAGTGTGTTGCATTATCGTCCACAGAGGCCGAGTACATAGCAGTGACAAAGGATGCAAGGAGATATTGTGGCTGAAGAGATTTCTTCAGGAGCTGGGTGTTAGACATGATACTTATGTGGTCTATTGTGACAATCAGAGCACTATTCACCTGAGCAAGAATCCGATTTTTCACTCCAAGTCGAAGCACATTGATATGCTGCGTTATCACTGGATCAGACAGGTCCTGGAAGAGAAGCAGTTGCTGTTGAAGAAGATCCATATAGATGATAATGGGTCAGATATAATGACAAAGTCATTACCTATTAAGAAGGTTGAAGCTTGTAGAAAGAAAGCATGCTTGGTGGATTTCCCCACGAGTCAGGAGGGGGAGATATTGTTGGGTGCTCCCTCCACGTGGGGAGGGAACCGGCCCATGATAACAAACTGCATCACAGTTTGTTACGGAGCTATTTTCAAAAAGGGTAAAGAAACCCGGAAATAAAGTAAGGGAATAGAGATCCGTATGTGGGAGATACGAGAGAAGAAAAATCCAGATTGAGAAGAGAGAGCTGTGTGCGGCCTGAGAGAGATCCAGAGAAGCCCAGGCTTGGGAGAAATCCTGTGCAACCTCAGGAGGTCGATACGGACGAGTCTGAGAGCAGATTTGGGGGGCACGGAAGAGCAACCACACATTGGTGAGATCCTTCTTGTACCCACATCAACTATTATTTTAAGTTCGAAGTGTTTCCTGATTTTTGGGCAAAAAAAATTAGGAGAAAAGTTATAATCTTTTATTAAGATTAGTGAAGTTCTCTCGAAATTTGCCTCGTGATTTTTTCCTTTCACATTGGAGGGGTTTTTCACGTAAATTTGATATTTTTGTGTGGTGTTTTTTTTTATTCCGCATATTCTGTGATTGTGGTAGATCGGTATATTTTTCTGTGATTGTGCACGCATAATTTTTTTATTAAAATACGTTTCGCATATTTGTTCTGAGAGTGATTGAGAGTGTATTCCCAATAGGTAGGGGTTAGATAGTTCTTTCCTAATCACTGGATTTGGAAGGTTCACAATGAAAAAGTGTTTCAAAGTAAACAATTTGCATGGTACCCAGGCAAGCAGTTTACTAAGTAGAGAAATTTTCTTTCTTACACACCTCAAAAGTAACCAGTAGTCCTAAAATCCAAAGTGATCTTACATAGCAAGTTATACATCCTTTGTCAAAATTTGTATGTTGGTCGCCCCAAATTAGGGTTTATCAAAGTAAATTTTGATAGATTTGTGCATTCTGATTTAGTAGATGCATCAACAGTCATTCATGATCATGGTGGAAGGGTGCTGCTTGCTTTAACTATTCATTTGCAAAATAAATCATTTATTATGATTGAGCTAACTAGGGCCTAGTACATATTACAAGTAGCAATATGCCTTTAGTACTCATATATTATTTTAGATGGTGATTAGATGGCAGTGGTTTCTTGGATTCGAGATGGTGCTGGATCTTCTCATCTTCTTTTAAGAGCTGTGAGGCAGCTTTGATAATCTTTGCCAAGATTCCTTTGTACGCATGTGCATGGAGAAGCAAACTCGATTCCATGATAAATTTGGCATCAATAAGAAGGGAGCATTTTCACTCCTCTACAGTGTTCCATCCTAGACTATCCCAACATGCTAGTGGAACAATTTTTGTGCAATTGTAAATCCTTCATTATTATCAAAAAAAAAAAAAAAACAAAAACAAAAATTGAGGCCTCAGGCCAAACAGCAAGCTGGGTCATGTTCGCCTTAGGTTAGAAGATCCAAGTATGAGGCCAAAATAAGACTTATTGCACTATCCTTCGGTGCAGCAAGTGTGCATCGGCTATGCGGATTGACCGTTCATGTGTGTCGGCGCGCACATGATACGAGATAAGGTCTATTGGATCATCGCACGCGTACCGACATGTGTGGACGGTCAATCCGTGCGGCCAGTGCAGTAAGACTTTTCCTTGAGACCATGATGGACGGTATAAGTCTTATGCTGAAGCACATTATTCACTTGGGCCACAGTATGGGATCATGAGCCAGGCCTCGATCTGGTCCAACTATGGGACAAAACTGGGCTTGGGCTTGGTTTAACATAGACTTAAACGTACTATAGCACTAGGCCCGTTAATGCAAGGCCGAAAATTGTCTGATAAAACGTTTAGCTGTTGCAGTAGAGCTTGGCATTGGTTTGTATGGCTATTTTGATTGTGAGGGCAGGCAATTTTATCTGCAACCAGGTGCTTTATTTTGCCCAGGATCTGCTGACAAACATGACTTATTATGGATCTCATAGAAATTTGTCGTCCATATACAAAATCTTTTCTTATGTTGCCCCACCTTATAAATTCACCTTGCCTAGCGAGAACGGAGGCACCCTATTATAACATCAATTTAACTAAAATAATTGGAATAACCATGAAAGAAAAGAAAAAATTATTCCAAAATTAAAATTACTGTAAGTACAAAATTTGAAATTAGGGTATAAGAATATTTTTACATGCTTGATGCGATGACACAAGGACACATCGAGGGTAAAGAGGATTTTTTGGGCAAGAAAGATTTTTTTCTTTCTTGTCTTCCTCTAGTTTTTTTTATAAAAAAATTCTTTGTTCTATTCTTTTGTTTTCTACTGTTCTTTTGATTCTTGTTCTGTTTTGTCCCTCTTTCCTAGTTTAGTACGTAGCAAAAAGAAAGTTGCTTTCCTTTCCCGCTAATTCATTTGGGTGGTACTTGGCAGGAACCAAAATGTAGGTATAGGATAAAAAGATAAAAAAGTAAATTTTAATTACTTACCTCAAGATTTGATAGGATTTTTTAAGGCAGCCCTTCTTTAAAATTTGAGCAAATTCATGTAGAAAGATGTTTATTTAACGGATGTCACATGAATCTAAAAGAGAAAATAAAGAAAGTTTTTTCGCTTATGAAAGTAAAAGAATAAAAATATGACTTATATCCTATTATCTTTGAAAAAGAAGCGATATGATTTATATCAATATTCTTCAATGAAAAAGTATAAGTTAAAAGAATAAAAATATACCTTATATTTCTATTTTTTAATTAAAAAAGTATAAATAATATAATAGAAATATGGCTTATATCCTTACTTTTCAGTTAAAAAAATAAAGACAATTTATGTCTCTACTCTCTCTTTTTTAGAATTAATATAAATTAATATAATATTTCATGAGAAAGCATATTGTTGGAATTCTCTAAGAGGCAATTCACATATATAAGGAGTTCAAGAGCCAATAGCCTAATAGAATATCTAAGACATTTTTTTAAATCTGAGAGGGGCAATTGTCCATTGGTTTACACATATAGATCCACTCCTTATTGGACCAAACCCAAGAAGTGGAAACCAAAATGATTGGAACATTTAAGAATTGTTGTAACATTGGCTAATATTAAACTTAATCCTTTTTTTAATGAAATTAAACCTAATTTTTTAGAGCAAATTAAACCTACAACATGGATAGATTAAGTCTGGTTAGGAACTAATCATAATCTAATTCAATCTCTATATCTCTCAATGCAATTGACCTGACCTAGTCCAATCTCTTCGATAAACTAAGTTTGAGCTAATTAAGGTTAGCGAATAGTGTTAAGTCAAGCTGAGACGAATCAAATTGATCATGTTAGGTCGATCTTCACCAGCAATTTAGTTCAAGGAAAGGTTTTAACCATTTTTCCTAAGTTGGTGCTTTATTGGCATGGATTTTTTTTTGATGCACCTAACTAATTCTAAGACTAAAATTTATTTGCTGTTTGATTTCATTTTATCTAGAAGGTTAAAAATATAGTTAAATTTGAAACACATCAATATTTTGTATGTGACCTATATATAGGTTTGTATTCGCCTAAGTTGGGTTGGATTGTCTTCAGGATGGGAAGTGGTTAGGTTTGCGTTGGTTTTAAACTTTAACTAAGCTCAACACAGGGCCTAGCCATGAGTTTTCAGCCTAAGCTCAACACAAGTTTACGAAATTTAGACCTATTCCTACCCTAAAAAAGGTTGGACCGTTGAGGCTTTGATTGAGCCCCATTCAACTTATAATAATTATATTGATTTAACCAAGCCTTAAGCTTTTAAGGACGTATTTGACCCACCACATACAATTGAAGGGGAAGAGATTGCCAATATAATTGGAAAACTTAAGGGCATGTTAGGTTTATAGCATGTGATTGGAACAATATGAGATTGCGAATCTAAGTCCACGAAATTGGAAAACTAAAGAAGGGGATAGGTTTGTCAATCCCTAGTTTTGAAATACCAATGAAATTATGAAATGATGGGTTCATGCAATTTGAATTCAATCCTTACTTTTTAGACATGGTATTAGATTAGCAATCTAATCTAATCTCATCCATGCCACCATACCAAACACGCCCCAAGTACAAGGGTGAATTTGCTAATTTCACTTTGTAGCTTAAGAATTCTGGTGAAATAGTGAAATTATGCCATTTAATTCCAATCTAATTAGTCATGCCATCGTATCAAATATGCTCTCAACCAATCATGATAATTGCATTCAATTGAGATTATATCCATTGCACGTATGCTAATTAGATTTAAGTCATTTAACTAAAAGTCATGATATTTAGCACATCCACTGACTCTGTTAACATTTTTTTTTAAAATAATTTTATTTACGCTCATAAGCCTCCGCATGACCTCCTTTATAATCGAAACATTGCACTCCTTCCTCACAGCATCCACGAACTTTTCTAAAAAAGAGTGGCATGCGCGTGGTAGTCAAAGTGCCTTTAATTTCAAAGATGATAAAACTAAGCTTGTTGTCCATGATCTTCAGAGAAGGTGGAAACATATCTTTTGCTCTCAAACTCTTAAAATTTATTTTGATCATTAAACCTTTTATTGATACAGTTTAATCTAAAATTTATGAAATTATTAATGCATTATTCTGACGCAAATATATAGATTAATTGATAGATTTGATATGTCACTCTAATATGAATATATGAATTGAATGACTGGGTATCTTCAGCTATACTGTTAATTTTAACCGATTCTTAAAATATAAGAAAAATTAAACGGTAACAGTCGAGAGTTTAAGAACCTAAATAAAACTTGAGCGAAAGTTTGAGGATCAAAATTTATTTTAGCCATCAAAGAATGCATATGTGATGGATCCGAAGCCCTGTCCACCAATTCTTCAAAGGCCTTGAATGATCTTAACAAGGCTAGCCATGGCCTGATCTCATTGACAGCATTGGCTGGCCTGGCCTACAAAGAGAATCCAAATTATACCCAGTACATGACTACAATGCAATGTGGTCATGCAATAAGTTAGTAACTGCACATGTACTGTGAATAACAGGGGACATGTTAGTCTCATTACAATGGGGAATTCTATTTGGCCCACGATTTTTACTTAGGAGCCCCCGCGCGCTTCAAAAAATTGGCATATTTGCCCTCAAAACTTTTGGACCAAAATAACCCTTCTTATTCAATAGCCCCCCCCAGCCCCTTCCCCCTCGTTTTTTTTTTTTGGTCATGCATCCCCAGCATCCAAACAGTCCCTCCTTTTTTTTTTTTTTTCGATTCGTACGTCCCAAACGTCCCAACAATCCCCCCATGCCTCTCCGCCAGCCCTTCCCCCTCTCTGTCATCTTTTTTTTTTTTTTTATCGGTTCGTGCATTGTTCGGCCCTGTGTGACCGAACATGTAAATTCTGTTCGACCATAGAGGGCCAAACAACCTCAACATGTTCGGCCCTGGTTGGCCGAACAGCTTTCTTCTGTTCGGCCATAAGGGGCCGAACAAAAGATTTCTGTTCTATTCTGTTCGGCCTAGAAGAGCCGAACAAAATTCTTTTTGTTTGGTTCTTCTAGGCCGAACAGAACCTCTCTGTTCTGCCAATCAGGGCCGAACAGAGAATGAAGAGGGGAGAGGTGGCGGAGAGGGGCAGGAGCCGTCGAAGGGATGCAGATGCCGGGGAGGGAGGGGAGCTTGGCTAAAAAAAAACTTTTGAGAAAGGCGGATCAAGTGAGGAAGGGAGGAGGAAAGGAGGGAGGGAGAGAGAGGAAGGGAGGGAAGAAGGGAGAGCTTACCTTGCTGGAGAGGATGCACTACTGCCGGAGAAGCCGCCGGGGAGCACCGTGAGGAGGTGAGCACGAGCAAGGGAGCGGGAGGGAGAACGATCGGACGGGGGATGGGGGGATCAAATAGCAATTTGTGGGAGGAGAGGCAGAAGGGGTAGTTTAGAAATTTTAAAAAATTAGAGAGGCTACTGAGTAAAATAGGAGGGCTCTTAAGTAAAAAAAAAAAAGAAGTTAAATAGGGAAGGCTCCTCAACTATTTTCGCTGTCCAAATAGAATTTTCCCATTACAATGCATTATGATGTCCATTTCAATCATATGATATACTATATAATTACAGTCAGATCAAGGTTAAGCCAAAATTGTTTTGACTTGATATTGAACCCCGGGTTTAATTCGTGGGTTTGAGTTAATCCATCAATGAACCAGCTGGATTCTGAATCGCCTGATAGTGACTATATGATCCACAATGGAGACAAGATAGGGCTTATCATATATATTTTTTATGTTTAATTTTTTTGTAATCTAGTAAGAAGGGAATCTAGATCGTTGAACTTTGTAGAAAGTGTGAAAAAGACGTGCTAATATAATATTTTACTATCAATTTATTCCAACTTGGATGCTTCCCCCAACTCTTTCTTGGCTTTTATTTTTTTTCATATTTTTATTATCAACGGTCCCTAGTGGATAACGATGCTATTCTCTCTCCTGCTGCTTATGTAAACAACCCAATTGGATGCAGAGCTTAGTCTTAGTACCATAAGGTTTTAAAAAAACAGATTAATTTATTGAAGATATTTCTTTAAGTTCATATGAGATAGCACTCTTTCTTTTCGTGGATAATAATGACAACCTTGGAAAGAGAAAAGGTTTGAATCCAATAAAAAGGGAATCTTGGCTTTAAAGATAAAGACGGGTAGATGAGAGAGGAATTAGTCACCCTTGTAAAAATTTCTCATGGTTTACAAATAACGCCTACATTGAACTGTCATAATAAAGGACACTTCGTCCACACCGTAGAGTGTCTCTGAGGTCTCTGTATTGTTCTTTGTCGCATTCTCACCAAAGCTTTGGAAATATCGGCTCTCTCTCTCTCTCTCTCTCTCTCTCTCACCTACACTTATCCCCTTCTATTTCACCTACTTTCATCTGTCTATTTAATGTTGCCTAACATTTTCCTCATGTACCATTCTTACCTAGTTTTAACTTCTTTTCGTTTGTTAGCCGGGAAGCCTTAATACTATTTGCCTTCTTTTTTTCCATTATTTTTATTCAGTAAATGGAATCAATGGATTATAATGGACCCTAACATTCCTTGTAAAGATTGTGTATGGTGAACACTTTTTTTCTAGAGGGTGTGGAGGGAGGAGAAAGGAGGGTGTGGAGGGAGGAGAAAGGAGAGCATGCACAAGTTTGATCTCTAATACTCATTGCTTTATACATGGAAAGACAATTAAAATGTAATCTCATTGAAATTATGACCAATCAATTATTAATCAAGGACCTTGGATTGTGTATATTAAACTTGACTAAAATATTATTGTCATTTATTTTCATTAATTGAGTTGTAAGGGAGAGGAGGAAAATGTTTGCACAGCCGTTAAATATTTTTTGATTGCTTGGTAAATATTATTTTTTTGATCAATTGCTAGCTACTGGTTGATGATGAATAATTTTCTCTTTGTCAGAGTCTATAATTGCTAGGTGAATGTTCTCTATTGATTACTTGTTGAACTATTTTCATTATTTTATTTGATTAGAAGTTGATCGTTGTTTGACTAATCATTGATAAATTGTCATTGATCATCATTTGAGTGATTGAGTAGTGTCATATTGATTATATAACAAATAATAAGTCTTCAATAATGAGATAAATCTAGAGACATCCACAGCCATTTGTCCATAAACACATCTCTATATTTGCTTGCCATCCTTGTGTATTACATCAATTCTTAGTTACCATATCAAATTGATGGATCGAGAAGTTAATAGAGAAAGGTGACTTGTAGGAATGCCCATGATGAAATTCTTGCCAAAATAGTCAACGACATTTCTTGCTAATAAGAGAGTTCTTGGATTACTTGAGTATTTATGCCAAATGGCTTAGCTTTTCAAGGAGGGAATAATTTTTCAACCATTAGAAAAATAAAATTCTTCTAGACTAAAATTTAACATGTCTTTCATGTTCAGCCTTTTAAATTTATCTTGAACATGCATGCGATTGCTTTAGAATTATATGAGTGCTATGCATCAAAAATTTCATTTGAGTAAGGCTTGATGTAGGTGTCACATATCAGTTAATATAATTTCAGAATAAATGCAAGTGCTTGTAAGTATAATGGAATGTTTATGCATTCATAGAACAGGAAAAAACATTATAGGTTAAGATCGTTTTGTAGCTTGCTTTAAAACTCTTAATCATAAAGTAGTTGTAATAAATTCTATTAAAGAAATTTAATTTAAACTCTATATATTATTTTACTCTAATAGATCCAACTGACCAGTACATAATTCTATTCTCATAGATGTTAATTCTCCAATTATGGTATTACTAATGGTTTTCTATTTTTTGTTTTTTGTTTTGTTTTGTTTTTTTTTTTTGGGAGTGGCAGTGTGCCACCATAATATTATTCTTTTATTTCTTTTGACATTTGAACCTTAATCTTATAACCAATCATGGCAAACAAGAGAAAAAAGATGAGTAAAAGAGAAGACATATTACACTGGCTCATGCAAAAGAGTGAAACTGGTTGTACATTGAATTAAGATGATGGTTTGAAGATGCATAATTAGCTTCCCAAAAAGTAAACCAATAAAAGCCCTTTGCTTGAATATACATTTCTTTACATTTGGACATGGAAAGCCAAATGAAGAATAAGATACTAATTACAATGAAATTAAGAAGATATAAACTTATAAAGATCATTCGATGTTGCATAAGATAATCACCTTGAAATTAAATTAAGGCGACGTGCATAAAATGTATTATTCTTTTGCTATCTCACCGTTCCCTTTTTTTTCTTTTGCTACTACATCCTTCGAGATTGCTTTAACTTATTCCTATAGATCTATCAAAGTTCTCAAGATGACTTCAAACTGTCTCTATCCTTGAAGGCATTATTAGAAAATACCAAATGTTAGGAGAAAGGAATATATTGTTCAAATTAGAAAACCCCTAGCTACAAACCCACATTTTTTGCATCTATAAGCTGATCAACTTCAAATTGTACCAAAGACAAATATTCCTCAAATTAAGGCTTTACTAGAATAAATCTGAACCTTTAATTTTCTCAAGCCAACTTAAAAGTTCTCTCTATCATGTCTTTCTAAAACATACATATAAACCTATTTGTAGCTTAGATAGATCTTTGCCAATTATCTAGTATGATTGACCTTTTACTTGTGCAATCTAGTCCAAATGCCTTCGAACATCGGTTCTTTCTTCCAAATTAATGCTGTCAATTTTGCATAATGTCACGTTCCAAGCCTAATTATCATCAGACAAGTGATATGACCATACATCATCTTCTAACATATGGCCTTAAAGAACATGCAAATACTAATTTTTCTCCATCAATGTCCATAATAACAGCATATATCATTATTGATGGTCAAAACTAAACAATATAATAATAAAATTATTCAATTACATCTCTCTTTATACTTTAAGTATTAAAAATAATTTAACTATGCTAAACTACTCAAATCCTCACTCATATCACATTACATTCTATCCCTTCTGATCCTGTAATTCTAAAAACGAAAATAAAATATTACATGATAAGCTGTAAGTAATCTCTACTTCTAGTTGGACGAGGTATATTCATATATAGGTATACAATATATAAATTTATATGAAATAAATTTATTAGTCACCTAATAACAAAATTTAATAAACTTAGGATAAAATTTCACAAAAGTCAAAATATAATATCAATCTCTAAAACATATAATGCATTGATTTAGATTTTTTCAAAAATTTTTGAAACTAATCTCTTCCTAAACTTTGGTAATTATAGAAATGATGGCACAATTAACCCATTAAAGAGGCTTGAAAAAAAACTAGCTCCTGAACACAAAATATTCTAATGAAGGAACATAGATATGTGCTAACGAACAGATCCGGTTGGTTAGGCTCAAAGAAACGAGCTTTGGTATGTATGGATTAAAATATGTTGATAGTTAAATACCAACAATTAACCGTGGCCTGATTGACTAAGTTCAAAAGAGGTTAGTTTTTGAAAACAAAACATATTGATGAGTAGCATTTGCAAGCAATCAATTTTGACTGGCTGGACTCAAAAGAGAATCTAATTTTAAAGCATATGTGGCTAACGATGGAGCTTGATTGTTAGGCCCAAATCATAAATAAATCAGAAAAAAAGCATAATATCCATTTCAAATTAATTTTTTAAATATACAAATAATCCAAAAATCTATGAATTATATATATTACCTATGTCAATTCAAAATTAACATAATTTTCAATGAAGCAAAGTTTAGCATCATATTAAAGCAAAGTGTATCATGCTAAAAAAAAAGATATATTAAATATGCCACCAATGACGTTCTGAAATAATGGAAACTACCCACTTGTTACCTTACAAAACATAGATTCATAAAATGCCGCATCTTTTCAGCATGGGCTTCATTGTGGCTTCAAAAAACATTACCTCTCATCTCTCGCCAACAAATTATGCAAATAACATTCAGGCTTTAAATGAATTAAAAGCTTTCATTATTTTTAACTTGGCCTATGCACACTTTACGTTATTACACAACATATGAGAACGGTTAATATCATATGGAAGTAAAATAAAACAAAAATGTACAATAACAAGAATATCCTTAAAATTATAATGCAGAAATAGCTCATGTCCAAGGAAGAATGTCCATTAATATGAAAGCATATAACTGGAAAGTTTCATTGTTTTCGTTAGAGTAAGTTCTTTTCATTAGCATGACCTGCAACTCATACCAAGAAGCTAGTTAATGGCAGCGTTAACTGGGGGTTAAAAGTGCAGCTAGAAATCCCTTGTCCGTATCCACCAACTTTCCTTTGCAAGTAAAAAGTATGAATATCAAATCATAATAAAGTCCAAGTTATTTGAAAACATGAAGGACTCCTGCAAAACCTTAAGCATATTCACATGAAATATAACGTCAATTTAGCTAAAAATCATAATGCTAATGTATTAGCCTCTTCTTTTCTAAAATATGCAGTTTCAGCATATTTTTCCTGCAAACAATCAAACATGGCAACATATATATGCTTGTATTAATATTGAGCTTGCCAATGATTAACACTTAAAAGTTTCAAGTACCATCTTATTCATTTCCACCATGTGCGCTTCACTGGAAATGCATACTGCTGCTCAATCATTCCCACTAATTATCATTCTTCAACTGATTGGTGGAATCATAGCATAACTCTAAAGATGAAGATAATGTCCCTAGAGCTTCAAAATTACTATAATTTGTTGATTTTGAGATTGGAAGTAGATATTTTTTGGACCTAGCTACTGTTTATGTGGCTTAAAATTATCCAATTACATGAAGCATTAAAATTTACCTGTATATCTGAAAGGTTTCAAGACTTGTGAGTGAAAATGGTGGAATTAAGGGTTTTTAAGGAAGAATTGTATGATCATATGACTCTAAATCGGATAAGTCCATCAAAGGTACATCTTGCCTACCATTACGTATAAAACTATCATCAGATCAGCTAATTACCAATGGTCTCCTTGTGAATGTTTTAAGATGTAAGTTTTTTTTTTTTTTAAATAACTTTCTAGGATTTAGACAATCCAAAAGCCATCAATCAATCCTTGCAAACCCTCCTGCAATTAAAAAGGATATGGACAGCTGTATAGGTTTGCCTGACTTGAGGAGATGATGTACATATATATAGTACAGACTCGTAAAGATCAATATAGCATTTATTTCCCCCATGCTTGCTCTTCATCAGTGACGAAGTCCCCCTCCTTGCACACACTTACATGAAAAAAATTAATTCTCTCCATTAGCTCTGTATAGTTACTCCTGAACTTATATAGCACAATATTGTTAGTTCATTTTATAGGCTAAGCTTATGTAGTTAGCTAACCTGCACTAAAAATAAAAACTAAACTGCGATAACTAGATCACTCACAAGCTGAAATTGTTGTGAAAGATCATTAATTTTGCAGCCTTCCATAAAATTTTCACTAAAAGCAAATTAAGCTTCTTAACTCTTTGTAGTGCTATTCTGACGGAAATGATTGAGAGTAATGCATGACATCTATGATGCTAGCTATTCCATGCATTTTCTGACCCAAAACTCACAATGGGATCGCTGCTGCAATGCAATTTTTTTGCTTGCAATAATTCTCAAAATTTTAAAAATAGTGTACTTGATTTGAAGCTTCGTTGCATATGGCTCATCGAAATATTCTTCTTGGCCAAGATTATCTCTTGTTTACACAACGTTTCAATACAGATATCTGTAACCCTCCTCGCTTTGGTGGTATATCAATTGACCTTCACAAGATGGTGGATGTTTATAAAACTGTCCCGCCCTAACCTACATTTGGGATTTATATGTCACACCGCAATCTAAATTTTGGGTTAAACACATGATACGGCCATAAAATCTCTAGTTGCAACGTGTGTGTGTGTTTATTAACTGACTGTAATAGTATTTAGTAAATACTAAAAAGAAAAAATAGCCTTTACATAATCCTAACGTTTTGTGGCCATCTCATGATGAACCTAAAATATGGGTTGGGGTGTGACAAAAACCTTGGAAGATCATCTGTATCCCGATTCTCGCAAAGATACTCCTTACAGCTGATAGATCTTTGATATTGGGCACAATATGCAAATATCATCCTTTATGTTTACATTTTCTTGTTTTACCCCCTTGCTAAATTGGAAGCCCGGAGAATGGATTTGAAAACACTTTTTTAGTACCTGCATGAAACTGATGCAAATTTATACTCAACCTCTATAAAAAATGTCCCATTAAACTTGTTATGCATTTCCCTCAGCCACCAACAGGTGAGCTAGCTATGGCTGTGGGATAATGCAAAAATCATCATTCATATGCAGCCAAATTTGAACTAGTTGTAAGCTTTGGGAGTGGTGTAGAAATATCAACATTTCTACTCCGGTCGATACTTAGGTTTAATTCAGATCACTGCAATTGAAGAACAAGTACATGCTTTTGGATTAGCCTAGACAACACTTTACCAGATATTCTAGGTTCCATCCAGATTGCACCACAAGAACAAGTACTCCTTGCATGCTCTGGGAACAAAAAAAATCCTGAAAGATGAATTTCACATTATTTATAGCTGGAAGTGAATGTGACGAGGAGTCTCGGGATGACGGATCTGATGTGTCTGGCTTTGGATGCAGAGTGAGATAAGGCTCTTCGATCGGAATATCTTGCAGGTGACTTAAATGACTCTACTACTGCCTGAATAAATGCTAGCATAAATGATTGCTTTCATTGAGCAAGCCAATTATTGACCATATGGAGGAAAAAAGAGAGATTCTTCAGGCTAAGTAATGTTTAGTACCTACAGACATAACTCTAACTTCACAGAAATCGATACGATTTTTTGTTTGCACATATGAGATCAATGTCTACTCAATATAGAGCGTCCTCAGGGATGCTACTACATGAACGCATAATGAAAAATGACAACAAGGATCTCAGACAAAGAACAACACGGTATTCCAATTTTACCATGCAATACTTTAAGACAAGATAACCAGCCAATGAACGGCTTAATAAAGTCGAGCATCACATAGAGAAAAGAAGAGAACTTCCTAGAAAAACCAACTCGTTTGTCAGAGGGGAGTAACTAGATTAGAAATAATGCAGTTCTTTGCTGATGATTATTTTCCCTAGGCTATCAGGTCATATGAACAGAAACTAGTTCCACTTTGGTTTGCTGAAATGCTTTCCGCCATATTAATTGGAATGTCAAATTGACGTACTGGTGCTTGTGTACAAACATAGAACAACATGGATGATTAAGTGCTTAGATATTCTAAAAAGTTCCAGTTACATCAATGATTTGCTAATATCATCTCTATCGAAAAGAAATCCATTTGTTCTTGTCTTCAAGAATTTTCTTCAATCTGACATATGCAACATGTTGCTTAGAACCTAGAGTAAAAAGAACTTGGATAGGACCTAAAATGCTTATTTATTTGAACCATATTTCTGAGATTTGAACCATGCAGAATGTCATGAATCAAAAATTGAAGTCAAGCCAAATACAACAAAATTTATAGGTGGAATCTAGCAACCAAATAATGATCTAAGTTTATACCACACAAAATGCTATTATATAACACACATAACCTAATCATCCTACTCGTTTCAGCAAGTAATTGCATATGTACCGTTTGCAGGCTATGCATTCTTTCTGTTGGATATAATGGATCCGTATATGCCAGGAGATATCATCAAAAGTCCATGGAATTTTATTATGAGTAGATAATTAATTAGAATAGTTACCATGACTGCTGTCAAGAAATTTGAATATATATATATATATAGCATCTGTTTAGAGAGTTTTAAATTAGTAATTGTTATCCTTGAATGACATGTAATTAAAAGTATTGGAAAGACTGTTATGTAAAATTACATATAACTTCATAACCAGTACTAGCTACAGTTTTGAAATAGAAGCACGCTTTATGAGTATGAGAAACAAAAGACTATTAATTACTGCCGTTGCTTCACGAGATCCAATCAACCTTTTCCATGCTACATGTAATGAACATAAGGGACTAGTTGTCTCTGAGGCTCTATCTAGTGACAGCTTTTGCACAAGGAAAAAAGAACAGGAAAAGAAAACAGCTTAGTAGGCAAACCACAGTATCATTCTTGGACAAGCGTAAATTTCCTACTTGCTTGACACTACCAAATATTTCAGCCAGGAAACGTTAAAAAGTGCATACAGAAACAATTGTACTAGCTACATGCACGTGGTAATTAATTTCCAGGGAAAAATAAAATTACATGCACATGGTTTATTTTGATAATTTAGAAAAAAAATCAAGGAGTATAGGAATGTGACATAAGCAAAGAATCGAGTTCATCTCTCAACAGTCGCTAAAACTCATCCTCTTCATCCAGTTAATCTCTGTCAACAGTCGCCAAAACCTTCTCAAGATGGAAGAGAAGTAATGAAGAGAGAGAGAGAGAGAGAGAGAGAGAGAGAGAGAGAGAGAGAGAGAGGAGGCGTGTCAAATATATTCAAGCAGATATTATGAAGCTCTTGAAGACCAAAAAGAAACATACTATTGGGGGTTAGATGAACAGTGTCCATAAAGGCTTCCTTCTCAAAGAGAAGAGGCTCGTTTGAGCCTCAAAGGCGACTAAAAAAGGGAAAAGGACAGCAAAAGCAGCTAGCTCAGAGAGAAGGAATTCTGATTCAAGTAAAATAACAATCCATAGGTGGGTCGTGCGGTCAAACTCAATGTTGCACTCATGCAAGACAAGAGATTTATTTGTCTACAGTTGGGTGATCTCTTTGCCTCTTTGGCCTTTGTGTATAATAATAAAAACTATAGGCCATAAAGATGTGGCCATGCTGCATGGAAAGCCATGTAGAAGAGAGAAATATTCATGCACTATAGAAGCTGTTGTGGACGGAGACAACTCATTGCAGTCACTTGGATATGATGCCATATCCATATCCATACAAGGCACAATAGGGAGGCCCAAGGAGCCATTAAAGAGCCATGGGCAAAGGGGAACCCACCTCACCTTAAATGGAGATGATCCTTCCTGCCATTAGTAGTAGTAATAGTTTCTAACTATTCCGAGTAATCACTCACCATGATAGCAAGCTGTACTCAATACAAGAGAAAAGGTAGGGAAGAGAGAGAGAGAGAGAGAGAGAGAGAGAGAGAGAGAGAGAGGGTTGGTAGGGAGGAAAAATAAAAAAGGTCATAAATAAATAAATAGGCCATGATATAAGATATGTAACAAAAAACAAAAGCGGTGACAGGCCACAGAGAGCGAAAAGATTGACCTGCATCTCCTCCATCATTCAAAGCTCACTTAGATTCTCGTTGTCTCCCTCTTCAAATCCCCCACATGCTGGTGCCAACCCATGAGAGCCAATGCTCCAAAAAAATACCGAAATCCCAAAACGCAAACAAAAATATAAAAGAAGCAAAATCAAAATAAAATAGTAAACAAACTCCCTTACTTCTCTTGCGTCTAGATGCAGCTAGCTGCCCATCACCTGCCCCATTCCTACAACAGCCACAAGCAGCACTGATGTATGAGGGGGGGAACAAATACAAAAAAGAAGAGAAAACCCTCAATCCAATTCAATTTCCTCTATAGATCTTGCCTTGTGACCTCCTGGCCTTAGCTTGCTTTCCCCATTCAAGAGTACTAGAAAAATAAAGTATGATATAATGTCATATATAGATAGAAATTGAGAGACTAGTTGGAGGTTCTTTGTCTAGCTTACAAGGTATTTATGGGAAGCCATGAGAGGAATACATGGAAGACGGGCCAATGCCGCCACCACAACCACCCTGAGACCTACTCGTGCTGCTGTCGTCCTCACCCCCATCATTGATCTTGCACCCCAATTGCGCCGCCATGCCAAGATTGAGATAAACCATTCTTGAATCGAGACTAAGGTTAACCATGCTGCTGCTGGCGCTGTTGGCATTGCAATTGCTAGGCTCGGGATTCATGGGCGGGTAGATGGCTGTGTTTGGATTGCCACCTCCGCCGCCGCCAGTGTTCGCTGCCTCCTCCCTCGACATGACCAGCGCCGCGGACTGGACCAGCTCGAGGCAGAGACGGAGCTTGTTGGGCTCGATGTGGGTGAGCCCTGGGACGGCGCCCTTGAAGAGGAAGTCCGAGGTGAGGGTGCGGAGGATGTCGAGGGGAGTGACCCCGTCGACCGTCCGGATGTTGGGGTCGGCGTGGTGGTCGAGGAGGACGGCAACCATGTCCGGGCAGACCATCTCGGCGCGATGTGGAGGGGAGTCTTCCCCGCCGGCCCCGCGGGGCAGTTGACGTCGGCCGCGCCGAGCTCCAGGAGTGCCTTGACGACCTCGCGGCTGCAGTTCTCGACGGCGTAGTGAAGAGCGAGGGCGTCGTCGAGGTTGAGGCCTTCGCCCATGACCATGAGCTTGACAAGCTCGACGTCGGAGGAGTCGAGCGCGCGGCGCATGCGCCGGATCTTGTGGTGGTGGTCCTCGAGCTCGGCGGCGGAGGAGGGACCCGCCCGGGGGCGGCGATGTCGAGGGGGTGGTGGGGGTGGTGGGCCATGAAGGAGGAGCGGCGGGCGAGGGAGGTCTTGAGGCGGAGCTCCTCGATCTTGGCCACGACGTCGATGGGGAGGTGCTTGGCGAGGACCTCCGGGGGGAGGCCCGACTTGGCGACGAGGTGGGAGCAGGTGGTCCAGAGCTGGTGCATGTCCTGCTTGCGCGACGCCATCAGCACCTTCATCACGTCCTCGATCGACGCTTTCTCGACCATGCTCGCCAGTTGCTTCTGCGACAATCCAAAAAAAAAAAAAAAACGAACAAATGAATGATTTAAAACTTTCTTTCTTTTTTTAAGAGAGAAAGGAATCCGAGATGATAAATTCCGCAACAGCGATAGACGAAGGCATCTTCTGGTTGAGATTGTAGTTGGGGAGATGGCCTGGGTTAGTGGAGAAGGGAATTTTAGGCTTATTCCCTGCATAAAATATAGCGAGATGCGGAGAGAGGAGTGCTGGGTACTGAGGGAGGCCGTGATTGGGCTAAAAGGGCAAGGCACCCAATTCTAGAAATTGGGAATGTTGCATGAAATGGACAAAGATCTACTGGGAAAAAGGGTAAAACCCCTAGTTAACAGATGCTTATCATGGGAGAAGGATGGATGATGGTGTGCGATTTGAAGGAGCTCCACTCATAGCACCTGTTCACTGTAGACAGCACCGTTGACACAGTAACGATCGAGAAGCGCCAGTTAATTAATAATGGAAGAAGGAGAAGAAGAAGAAGAAGAAGAAGGCGATGAACAGAAGATACAGTAACGAGATAGGGATGGAAGAGATAAAAGATAAAGTCACCAACAGCGCACATTACAACGAATGAGTAAAGATAAAGAGAGGGGGCAAAATAAATTAAAAAAAAAAGAAAGAAAGAGAACGGAAATAAAGAAACGAAAATTGCTGACCAACCCTAAAATGGAAAGACGCTTCATTAAAGGGGCAAATGAATGCTGGAAGGAGGAGTAGGAAGAAGAGCTCAATTACTCACACTCACCAACAGATTTAGCAATCCCAAAAATAGCAACAGTAGGACCTAACGGACAACTGTTCAATTAAGACGTTAGCGAGGGAGTTCGATCTGAGAGGGGCGGTCAGATCTTGAGTGGAGGGGAGGGGGATTATAGCTAGATAGGAGAGGAATAGGTGGACCTGGGTGAGCAGCGCCAGCTGCTCGACGCCGAAGGAGCAGGCGGCGGCAAGGGTGTCGAGGGCGAGGTCGACGGCGGCGGTGCAATGGGTGTGCCAGCAGCCGCGCTCGCTGCAATTCGGGCGAGGCTCGTGCTTCTGCGGGACGATGGAGACCTGGCCGCTGTAGAGGAACTGCAGCAGGAGCAGGAACACCTCGTAGCCGACGGAATTCACCGGGATCACGACGGAGGCGCCGGCGGCTGCGGCGGTGGCGGCCCCCGGGGAGGCGCAGCCGCGGGGGAGGAGGCGGAGGCGCCCGAGGGGGAGCGGGGGCCGGGGTGATGGAGGTCCTGGTGGAGGAGCTGGAGGCCTGGCGGTGGATCGGGGCTGCAGAAGAATTTGCGGAAGAAGAGGCTGCGGGCCGCGAGGATGCAGCGGTGGGCGTGGACGAGGCGGCCCTCCACGCTGAAGGTGACGTCGCTGAAGGCCTGGCCATTGATCAGGAGGTTCAAGTAGTCCAAGGAGAGGGATTTCAGTGAATCCTCCATTGCTGAACTGAGCTGCTGCTGCTGCTGCTGCTGCTGCTAAGAAGTGGGTGCCCCTTTTACTCTCTCGTGTCCTTTTATTAGATAGATGTTTGTAGGTATGTATCCATCTTTCTCTTCAGCTGACTGACTTGAAACTTGCAGAAAGAAAACGTTCAGAAGAGAAGAAGAGTGGAGAGGGGTCTAGAAGTGGGAGTTGCGTGTCAGGGAGATCGAGGAGTGGGAATGAGAGAAGGGGGAGTGGGAGAAGGGGTGATGAGAGGGGTTCTTCACATGATCTCTTCGCCACACTGCTGCTGCTGCTGGTTTCTTGCGTTCCTCTCCTTTGCGGATGTGCGGCGAGATGAGGATTCTTTTTTCTTCTCCTTTTCTTTTCTTTTTTTTTTTTTTTTTTTTTTTGTTTCTTTGAGAGAGAGAGAGAGAGAGAGAGACGGGGAAGAAGAGAGAGCAATTTGGGTGGCTGGGCTGGGCGGCTGGGGTATTTAAATAATTGAGGTGTAAAAAAGCGTAAAATGGCTGTGGAAATGATGGACTGAGGAATGAACCTCGTTTGGAAAGTTAAATAACAAGATTGACATCATTCGGTGGTGTTTTTTAAATGGAGCAAGCAAGACAGGAATAAGAGCTTCATTAATAATTTAAATAGAGAAAACGAAAGAACTTGTCCATGCATCTTTATTTTGTTATTAAAAAAAGATATGATTTATATTTTATTTTCTGACATTGATTATTTCCCTTGCTTTTACCTAGTTAAATATATTATTTTTAAACTTCTATATGATATGGACAAAACCTAGGTCAATCAGGACACAAGGGCAATATATGAAACAACTCAGAATTTGTCCTTAAGTGTGCTTTTTTGGATATATAAAAATTAAACTATTTCATGTATTCTATTTTTTAATTGTAATCAAATTGTTTACAGGCAATTTATAAACAAATTACATAGTTATCGATCATTGCAGAACATTTTATTGTTACTGCTTTATTTTTGTTTTTACTATTACTCTACAGGTATATTTTACTTTCATTGGATCATTTTATATGCAATTCAATTATAGCTTTGATGAATTTGACTGTTATCATAAAAGCTTCTTTCAAATACATCAAGTTGGTTGTCTTACATTGACAATGTCTCTATTATTTAATAGAGTCAAAAACAAAATAAATACTGGTAGCATCATAAATTAAAGTTACATAGTACCAGCATACGGAAGCATTCAAAGGTTAGAAAGCTAGAATCTCCTCTAAAATAGAGGAAGGGTACGTACAACCTCCCATTTTATAACCTGTTAACTAGTTATTAATTAGTACGTGCTATATGATTTTAAAAAATATTGCTGTAAATATTTCACCAAGTGATAGGATGTTTTATAAAAAAACCTTCAAGGTTTGAATCTCAGACCTCTTCTAGGTGAGAGGGATTCTAACAAGCTGAGCTTTATTTAATATAATTGACCAGTTGACATATAACTTACATTGGTCTAATCATTACTGTTAAAAAAACCAGGTCATCTTCATCAGCCAAATTAATAACCATTAGATAACCTACATCAGAAACTTTTGAAGGTTAATTAACCAGCGACTGATATTTTTCAAGGAGCTTGCTGTCATATATAGCTTCCGAGAAAAAAAAAAAGAGGAGAGAGAGAGAGAGAGAAACTTAAGCTGAGACTGTTTCTTTTCTTGCATTTTATATTACAAGATTTTTTTTCTAATTGGAGGTCGAAATCATCTAACTACAACTTGCCTCCTGCCTCACAGTTGGCAATGAGCCACATTGGATCGCGACATCTGCCCGTTTTCGGTGCTAGATCCACGACCCTTTTAATCGTTAGGTCCACATCAAATGGGCCCCGAAGCGTGAGACCGCACGCATAGAGGAATGTATTAATATTCTAATTAACTCAACAGCATAATTGGTGAACCCCTTGACCCCATGCTGACATGAACCCATTCAATTGATCCGATTGTATTATTATATTATTACAACATCTCTTGGACCTCTCTTCCTCTTCTGGCCACCACCCAACTCCCTCCATCCTTGGAAATTTATCCCGTCCTGTGCTCGTCGTGTTTTAGTTTTAGTTTTACTCTCCTCTTCTCTTCTCTTCTCTTCTCTTCTCTCATGTGGTGTGTCACTCGATGGCTAGCTTAATTGGCCTGTGGTTGCCATCAACCCATCGCTCTCTGGCTTTAATTGAGGAGGCGAACTGAAAGCAATGGCAGCGTCGTATTTTGCTTAAAGTGGGGAGTCTATTATTACTCTACTCCCACTCTTTTCTTTCTTTCTATTCCGAAAAGTTGATGACTGTTGGTCTCTTCCTCAGGATTAAAAACTTCTTCCCTTCCTTTCTCTCAGCGAGACTGTGCCAGTTTTGGCTCAGAAAAGTGGGAGTTCGAAGTCCAGATATTATTTGATAGATGGTGGATGGGGAGAGAGAGAGAGAGAGAGGAGAGAGGGGGGAAAAGGCTGGGGGCTTACGGGCGAGGGGGAGGCATCGTGCTCCGCGTCCGGGCCGGTGTGTTTTAATCACTACCACTTTTGCTGGGAGTTATGGGGACTCGTGCCGGGGGGGAACGAGGCCAAAGGCCATGCACGCCCACAGCCCCCAGGCCTCCCACCCCCGCGTGCCGCTCGCTCGTGCCAACATGGACCCTGGAGTCCTCTGTGAGCTCTTTCCTGCATCCAAAGTAGCGGCAAAGCCAGGAACACACCACGACTGCACCAAGAGCTCTCACTGTTCATAAGCCGGTCCAGGAGGGACCATTAGAAGAACCAACCCCACTGGTTACTACTGGCCACTCTCTCTCTCTCTCTCTCTCTCTCTCTCTCAATCTAGTTTTCTTTTCTTTTCTTTTTTTTTTTTTGATTTTTTTTTTCTCTACTTATTTTTCCTTGCTTGTTATTTTGTCCTCCGCCTTCTTGCAGTCTGGGTCTGGATCAGGAGGGAGGGGGTAGGATCCAACTGATTGACACATCACTGACTGTCTTATGATTCGAGGCGTTTGAAGTGACGTTTGACTAGTCATTCTTCTCACTTCTTCTTTCTCTCTTCCATCCCATCTCGTCTAATCTCGTCCCATGCTTTGGTGCTCTCTTTCCTTCTTTTTGATCCGTATGGTGTCGTGGGTGTATCCCCCCCATCGGCCTCTCCTTTTCCTACACTGTACGCTCCATACCTGGTGTCGTGTATCCTATATTATATATTTATACACAGAGCGAGACAGACAGAGACAGAGACAGAGAGAAAGAGAGAGAGAGAGAGAGAGAGAGAGAGAGAGAGTGTAATGATATAGAGACGGTGCATGGTGGGGAAAGTTAAATGTGCCGTACCCAGGGCCAGGGATGCAACTACACGTGTAACCGCAGACTTTTCGTGCTGGCGTTGTTTTTTATTATTATTTTTTAATTTGGGTGGTGGTGTTTTGCTTTCTCAGTTCATGCCCTCGCTTGTCGCCGGGTGCTGAGGTTAAAACTTAAAAGCCTATGAACAAGGATCCAGTCAGAAGGGGATTAATGGAATTGACTTCGATTCAGTGGATGTTTTATGGAAATTAATTTACTTTCTGTAATTAAGAGTGTAAATCCATCTTTGATCGGAGACAAGTGTAATGACTCGGACCTTGGGTATGCAGTACCATACGATTATAAGAAAGTAAGACAAATAAAATTCATACTAATTTGGTTCATCATAGTTTAAAAGGAATCCAACTGGTACCTTATCCTTTTTTACTTTACCATATATAAACATTCAACCAACTCCCAACTTCTCGATGTAGGACTATTGAAAAGGGCATCACAATCTATTCCTTACAGAGGCGATATACTTGTAGTCAAAGGCAACCATTAGACAGACAGGAATTAGAGATGGCCCTCACAGGTCAAGAGATGGCTTCCATCCCCTATGGATGTAGCACTTTGCTCTATATAGCACTTAGATCCTGCACTTTCGGTTGATGCATGGCTCTGATACCATACTGTAATAATCCGGGTTCTGAACTCGTTTCGTTACAAGAAAGCAAGATGAATAAGATCCACACCAATTTGGACCATCACAGTCCAAAAGGGATTCAATTGGTATCTTATCCGTCTTGCTTTTTTGTAACTAAACGAGTTTATAGATGCTACGGGTCCAGGACTCGGGTCCTTACATAAAGGAACTGAAACCAAAACAAAAAATTAACTATGAACGTCCAACAGATTCAATTATGTTAAACAAGTATATAAATTTTGCTTTTTCTAAATTGGACAACGTAGGAAAGGGATATACTTCAAATGGCCTCTGATCCCTTATAATATATATTGACTAAAGTAAAAAGGAAAACCCTAGAAGATAGCTATAGATACTAAAATACTTTATATGCTTCTTGTAGCCTTCTGCAGTACTAGCCTACAAAGTATATTGTATAATTCAAGAAGTAGACAAATGCACATGCTTATATGTTAATTTATGGATTCGATTTATTTTTCCCAATGTAGGAGCTAGGAGGACAGCTTATTAAATTATCACAACATTCATGTCTGCTGATGCTTTAACATCAGTAAAAGGTAAAAAATTAAGAGGGAGAAATCTTAATGCAGTTTCAACAACTAAACTCAATAATTGTGCAATTCATTCAAGAAGTTAAAACATTAGACTCATTATAATTCCATTTAATTGCAAAATTTATGCTACTTTAATTAGAAGGGGCTCCACAAGTTTTAAGCATATCCTTGATATTCATATCTATGCATCAAGCAAGAATTATAGATTAGGAAACTTGACAAGCAATTCCTTTATGGACGGCATTTTAATGAAGAACCCTCCACATACACTATTTTCTTTTGACTTTTAGTCCTTAGTAAGCGTGTTTAATGGACACGTAATTATGTACAATAATAGAAAAAGTATATATAGTGAATGAATAAATGTGCATATTAGTAGGATAAGTATGTACAATGAATAAATAAACATATATAATAAGAATATAACTGTGCATATATAGTGGTTAGATAAATATGTACATTGATAGTATAAGTATCTATAATAGACAGATAAGTGCACACTAAATATATAAATATATACAATGAATGATAAGTATGTACATCAAACGATAAGTAGGTACATTGGATAGATAAGTATATAGATGAATCAGGAGTTAAAAAATTAGCCAACATAAACTAAATATTATACTCCTATTTTCTTAATAGCTGTTTATTAAATACCCTTATGGATTTTCAATCAAAATAATGGCAGCGATGGAACAAACCATAAAATAAGGAGGGTCGACCAAGAAATATTAGCTTCATCCAAAGATAAATATTACACTAAAAGAGGGAGATAATACATGACACATTGCAAGAAACAATAGCATATTCATCACTCTCACTTGACGCTCTGCATGAGCTCAAATCCTTTCTATAGTGATTTGTTCTAAAAATACAAAAATTATGTTTGCTCTCGAAAAGATTCAATCCACCGAATGATTGTATCCTTTATACAATTGAGCCATCGGTCTACCTGAAACGCATGACTTTGAAAATTTACCACTTCCTACCAATAATATGATCTAAGGGCTTTGTTTGCATGTTTGATTTGGCTTAATCCATTCCTTTGGATCTCATTTATATTTTTTTCAAAAAAAATTGAAGAGCATATATAACGACAGGGGGCCTCATAAACAAAAGGACTGACAACGCAACTCACATGAAGGGACCTTTCAAAATATATGTGCTCCAATGTTATATCACACGTCTCATGCACAAAAATCATGCCACCTGCTATTTTACATGAAACAACCAACAATGGCAGCGACCACATTAGTTTAATTAATATATAATGAGACAAACTTAGGTTTTAGCGTGCTCATCTTTTTACCTTTCAAAATATGAAGCGTCGAAACATTTCCAACTTTATTGGGCTTGCTTTAATTTTTTTTTTTTAAAAAAAAACTTTTCTTTCACTCCACGCGAGCTCTGCCTCTATTAGATCGGGAGACCATGCTGTGTGACAATTAATTTATTTCATATAACGCTAACAAGCGTGTTAAGTTTTGGGTACTGGTCGTCCGTGTTATCATATCATTAGGCTGTTTGAATTGGAGTCTTTTATCTTTAGCTGACCCATCCTTAAAGATCCTACCAACTTGCATCACTGTTCCATCTTGACCGGTTAACTACCTTCCAGCATGTGTCCCTGAAATTGAGATCGTCTTTGCTCCATGTCCCAAGTTCATTGGTTTCCACAGCCATACAAATTCCAGTTCACTGTGTACGCATGATCACAAACAGTTGAAAATATATCAGATTTATCGCTTGAGGGTACCATGATTGTCGTTTAAGGATGCTGTTTAAATATTATAAAAAGGATGTCATGCATGAAACTAGCCAGATGTTGAAAGTTGTAAGATTTCTAGCAACCATCTAAGCTATGTTTGGATGTTTAGAGGGGAAGAAAGGGGAGAGTAAAAAAGAAAAGGAATGGAAGGAGAAGTAAGGGAAAGAAGGATTATTCTCTTCTTTTGTTTCAAAGGATGAAAGGGAAAGGAAGGGTTGTTTCTTTTTTTTGTTTGAATAAGAGGGAGGAAAAAGAAAGGAAAGAATTTTGTGACAATTATACCCTTTGAGAATGAAAGAATAAAGAATAGAAAATGAAGGGATATTTTGGTCTTCCAAAAAAAAGTATGACTTAAACATTTTTTTCTCTCCCAGCTTACCCCCCTCCCCCCTTCGATTTGGGGGTTAAACTTTACCATTGTTGAGGGTAAAAGGAGGAGAACCGGCCCATTCCCTTTCCCCTTCTCTTTTATCTTCTCCCTAACAAGATGACTTATGACCTTTTTGTTGGGTTCCGGTCATGCAGCGAAGGCTGGATTTCAAAAAAAAATTTAACCTTGAAACCCTAATCAATCGAAACCTTAGACCCAAGACCCCTTGATTATACAATTAATTAGTTATAAAATGTAACATATATGTAGAGGAACATACCGTAGTACTTGGTGAAGAAAGAAGGAAGCTGGTTATCCAATCTTTTCACTAAGTGCCCAAGTGTTCGCCCTTCAATGGTGATCCACACGAGAATTGGATCAAAGATATGCTCACGAACTTGACTTAAACCTCTTTTTGGCTTCTTGACTTCTTGGCTTGGCCCTTAGGACCCTTTTACCCTTTTCTTAAGCCTAATAAAACTTGTATAGGTTAAGAAAAGAGTTGTCCTAAATTGACTAAGGCTTGTGGAAGGGGAGAGGGAGAGAGAAGACTCTTGTCTTAACAAGGATTACTAAAAATTATCCGATGCTATCCTATATGTGCCACCCCTTTTAAATAGTGAATGGGGAGACGTCAAATAAAAGGATACAACCCATTCCACGTCCTTCTGAAAGGATATAAAATTTTAAATTCATTTCAATTGAATCAAGGGACACATCGTTATAATTTTCTGCACTTTCTCCCTACGCGCGCCACACCTGATGGGATGCTTTTGGCATCCCATCTTAAATCAGATAGACTCTGATTTTTTCATGTGTCAAGATAAAGTTCTCCATATTTATATGGACTCTTAAATCCCCAAAAGATACGCCTTCTAGTGCCTTAAATCAGAAGGACTTTTAGACGCCTCTTGAAAATTCTGCACGCGCATAGTTTTCCTTTCGAGAGTCCCATGTCTCTTGGACTCTATTAATTCAACCTTATCCAATACAATAACATCTAGATAAGGTTTTCCACGTTCAATGGACTATAAATCCTAAAAAAAGATGCACCTCCTAATACCTTAAATCAGAGGACTCTTAGGCGCCTCTTGAAAATTCTTCACGCGCATAGTTTTCCTTCCGAGAGTCCTATATTATATTTTTTGGACTCTATTAATTCAACCATATCCAATCCAATAAATGGTTGATAAGGTCAGAGATTATCCCAAATTAATTCTAAAATTAATTTGGATCAATTAATTAAGTCGGTTCAAATCAATTTTGACCCAAATTGGAGCGACAGTTAGCCACATGTGCTAGCATGCTGATTGGCTAACAAATTGAATTAATTAATCTTATTAAAAGGACTCGTAGACGACGGCCACAACTGCTGCCGTGGCCCGGCGGTGGCCTGGCCACCGTTTAAAAAAAAAAATTTGGGGGTGGTGGGGTTTTCCCCCACACCCCGCCCTCCCGTTTCCGTGAGGCCACGGCCATGGCGGCGGCCGTGGCCGGCGGTGGCCTGGCCACGGTGGCCAGGCTACTGTTAAAAAAATTTTTTTTTGGGGGTGGTGGGATTTTTCCCCCACCCCCCCGGCTCTCCCGTTTCCATGAGACGACGGCCACGGCCGCTGCCGTGGCCGCCGGCCGTGGCCGTAGATGACGGCCACGGCTGCCGCCGTGGCCGGTGGTGGCCTTGCCACGATGGCCATGCCACCGTTAAATTTTTTTTTTTGGGGTGGTGGGTTTTTCCCCCACCCTCCGCCCTCCTGTTTCCGTGAGGCCACGGCCACGGTTGCCAGGCCATCGTTTAAAAAAAAAAAATTATTGGGATGGGGTTTTTCCTCCACCCCTGTCTTGGCCTGTTAAAAAAAAAAAATTATTGGGGGGGGTTTTTCCCCAACCCCTGAGGCGCCGGCCACAGCGGCAGCTGTGGCCGGCGGTGGCCTAGCCACCATGGCCAGGCCACCGTTTAAGAAAAAAAAAAGAAAATGGGGTGGAGTTTTTCCCCCACCCTAAGGCGCCGGCCACGTTATTGGCCGTGGCCGGCGGTGGCCTGGCCACGGTGGCCAGGCCACCGTTTAAAAAAAAATCAGTAATTACATAATAATGGTTTTGCATTCATGTTTTAAACCATTAGATGTAGAATTTGAATTAAAATGTTCAGCTTATGCATCAAGTTGGAAAAATTGATGTTATTAATTTAAACAATCATTTTTTGATCACTTAATACGGTTAAAAGTATCTAAATCTTATAATTTTTTTATGTATAAATGTTTAGAAATAGTAACATCATATTCAATGATTTAGATTATTAATGATCATCATTATTTAATTAAAAAATATTATTATGTTTATGTTTCATATCCATAACATGTTTTAGACTACTATTGTCACTCTTAGTTAAGGGTTAAAAAAGACCTAATTCTATTATTAGGGTTTCTTTAAAGCTGTTTATGCAATAATATATGTGCATTTGTAGTTATTTACAATTGTTATGTCTTGATTATTTACATTCTGCTTCAAATTGAATGATGCATTAAATTATGTAATGCTAGAATGAAAGTCTTGTTGTATTATTATTTAATTTTCAGCAACAAATTAGTAGTTTCAATGATTTATATTTTAGTCTTCACAAACATTTATATTTGACATAATAATCTTAAGAAGTCAGTGACTATATATATAACACTATTCCTATATATGTATAATTGACAAGAAGTTAAGAATAACAAGCATAAGTTCGATTGTCTTCGGATTTTCATATTATTAATCACAGCACTATAACCTTTAGACCCGTTTGAGAATTTGTAAGACTTAGTCTTGCAAATTCTCAAATTGTCCTGGTGGACAGTTTGAGAATATTTTTTGCGATATGTTAGTCTGCTATTAATCATCGTTGGTTGAGATTGCGGTTTGTATTTGCTCATACGTTCTCCTAGTGTGGCATATATGCCACACATTTAGGAGAACATATGGGAAATGCTGCTGAAATTTCAACGTAACCGATCGATGATAATTAATAGCATAACATATCACAAAAAATATTCTTGAATAGGATAGGGCCTTACCTTTTAGACATGGAGTGAAGGTGGAATTAATTTAGACACTTGAATGCTTGTGAAGTCTCATGATTGAACGGATCGCATTGCGGCCCGACCCGAACTCAAGCCCTAGCATTAGCCTGGCATGAACCTGTGCCTCGGTCCTTGCTAGCACCCAAGGATCGTAGCCGTGGCCCGGCCTTGCAGGGTAGGGACCTTAGTTGTCTAAAAAAAAATTGGTTTAGTTATAAATGATTTAATGGTTGTTATTAACCTTAGTTGTGTAAAAGAAATAATTTAGTTATATATTTAGTAATGCTAATATAGTTTTATATGTGGTTTCCTTTAATGGTTTACCAGAAATTGTATAAGTCGGTCAAAAATGAGCGGGGCTCGCTCGTGGATGTATGCAAGGATAAAAGATGGCTTGCTTAATCCATATTTTCTGAATGGATTGGAAGAATTTATCGCATTTGCATGTAGCCAACCTGAATGGATGGATGGGCCTAGGATTAGGTGCCCATGCAACTTCCACAGGTGTCAGAATAAAGCCTACAGAGATGTTGAAACTGTTAAGGTGCATTTGTGTAAAAAGGGTTTGTTCCTGATTACGATGTTTGGTACTGTCATGGTGAACCAGAGGAAATTCCAGCAGCTGTTACAAGCCAACAAGTGTCAATTCCCGTAGATGAACCATTTGTGAATTTAAACACATATGAAGAAATGGTGATGAATGCATCGGGTAATGAATTCAATCAGAATACATTTATGGAAGAACCAAATCCAGATGCACAAATTTTATGATATGTTGCGTGCTGCAAATCAAGAATTGTATCCTGGTTGTGAGGGTCATTCCCAGTTGTCTACGGCTGCTCGGTTGTTGAATATTAAGGCAGAACATCGATTATCAGAAAAGCGTTTAATTCTGTAGCTGGGTTAATCAAGGAAATTTTGCCAAATGATAATGTTGTAGCAGACAGTTTTTACTCAACGAAGAAGTTGTTGCGTGGGCTTGGGCTCCCGGTTAATAAGATCGATTGTTGCTTGAACAATTGTATGATATATTGGGGTGAAGACTCAGAGCTGAGATGGTGTAAGATTTGTGGGCAATCGAGGTACAAAAACGCGAAGGGGGAGCTAGTACAAGTAGGAGGAAAAGTGTTCCTTACAAGAGGATGCATTACTTTCCTCTTACTCCACGCCTGCAGAGATTATACAGATCTGAGGCTACAGCTGCTGATATGAGATGGCATGCCGAACATGAATCTAAAGAGGATGAAATGCGGCATCCATCAGATTCAAAAGCTTGGAAGCATTTCAATGAAAATCATCCTGATTTTGCTGAAGATATAAGGAATGTGAGATTAGGTCTTTGTACCGATGGCTTCCAACCATTCGGTCAAGCGGGGCAACAGTATTCATGTTGGCCTGTGATACTGACTGTATATAACCTTCCTCCATGGAAGTGCATGAAAGATACTGCAATGTTTTTGACAGTTTTGGTTCCAGGACCATCAAATCCAAAGGAAAAGATTGATGTCTTCCTGCAACCGTTGGTGGCCGAATTGAAAATGTTGTGGGAAACAGGAGTCGTAGCCTACGACATTTCTATGAAACAAAATTTCATCATGAGAGCTGCTTTGATGTGGACAATAAGTGACTTTCGGCATATGCAATGTTGTCTGGTTGGAGCACTGCTGGACGTCTGGCATGCCCTCATTGCATGTATGATTCGGATGCATTTACATTGCAGAAGAGTGGTAAGCAGTCATGGTTTGATAATCATAGGAAGTTCTTGCCCCCAAATCATCCTTACAGGCGTAACTTGATCGCCTTCCGGAAGAACAAAGCAGTCACAAAATTTGCCGAACCGGTTAGGTCGGCACGGATATATTTGATACTATAGAGCATTTGGGGTTGAGGTATGCTTGGGAACCGGATGCAGATAGAATAAATGGCCGTATATGTAAAGAACATAACTGGAAGAAGCAGAGTATATTTTGGGATTTGCCTTATTGGAGCACAAATCTCATCCGGCACAACTTGGATGTTATGCATATCGAGAAAAATTTCTTTGATAACATATTTAACACGGTGCTAAACATCCCGGGAAAAACCAAAGACACTGCAAAGTCAAGAGAAGAACTTAATCAGTATTGCAGAAGAGGTGATTTGAGGAGGAGTGCCGACGGACCTATCCTAAAGCCTGTTACACTCTTGACAGAAATTCATGAGAAGTTTTATGTAACTGGCTTAGAGGGTTAAAATTTTCAGATGGTTATGCCTCAAATATCGGTAGGTGTGTGGACATGCATAAGCTCAAGTTGTTCGGCATGAAGAGTCACGACTGCCATGTTTTCATGCAACGGTTATTGCCTATAGCTTTTCGTGAGTTGCTTCCGCAACATGTCTGGAAGGCATTGACAGAGCTCAGCTTGTTCTTCAAGGAGTTATCTGCCGCAGTCATTACTTCTGCATCCATGGCAAGGCTTGAGGAGAAATTCCAATTATTTTATGCAAGCTGGAGCGAATATTTCCTCCCAGTTTTTTTGACTCAATGGAGCATTTACCGGTTCACTTGCCATACGAAGCGAGCATAGCTGGTCCCGTGCAGTATCGCTGGATGTATCCTTTCGAGAGGTAAATATATACATCATTAAGACATGTTGACATTTCAAATATTATTTCATTGTGAGAAAATTGGTTAATTTTTTGTCTCAACTTTACATATAGGTACCTTAAGAAGTTAAAAAATAATGTGCGTAATAAGGCAAGGGTTGAAGGTTCTATATGTAATGCACACTTAGTCGAAGAAGTTTCAGCTTTTGCCTCGCATTACTTTGAGGGTCACGTCCACACGAGGAGCCGAAATCTTGGTCGTAACGATGACGTATGTGTGGACGAAGGAGAACCTAATAACGGTAGAATATCAATTTTTAAAGGTATCGACCGTTCATTTGGGGGCAGAAGTCAAGAAATCTTAGCGATATGGAGTATAATGTAGCACATTATTACATCCTAATGAACTGTAGAGAAGTCGATCCATATTTAATTGTTAACATAAGTTTTAATCCTTATCATCCCATAAGGATGTATTGTGATAGACAACGACAGATGAATCCCGACATCAGTCAAGTTGCAATTGGGCAGAAGTTAGAAACGGAGTTCGCTTACTGGTTTTATGAATTTGTGAGTAGTATCACTCAATCAATTTCAATAATGGCTTTTATTTTTTGAATTGGTTGTGAATAGCTTATTAATTTATAGGTAAACGGTCCATGGTCAATATTTTCATTAAATGTCTATCGCAATGGCCATTGAAGACCGTAACAACCTCTACTGGCTATTTTGTTAATGGGTACAAATTTCAGATTGAACGATTAGCAGCTTCAAGAGGCACGCAGAACTGGGGCGTGTGTGTTAAAGGAGAAAGTGTTGGAGCAAATATGCAGGATTATTACGGAAAGTTAGTAGAGGTGGTTGAAGTTGAATATCCCGGTTGGCCTATGAAACGAACCGTATTGTTTCGTTGTGATTGGTTCGATCCGACAGTTCCTGTGGGCAAAAGGGTTCATAACGACTACAATTTGGTTGAAGTGAACCATCGACGAAGATTGCAGAAATATGAACCATTCATCCTTGCATCCCAAGCTCAGCAAGTGTTTTACTGCGGATATCCAAGTTTGCGCAACGACAAGCGAGATTGGTGGGCTGTTTCTAAAATCGTCCCACGTTCAACAATCGTATTAGAGGAGAGTTCATCAAGTCAATCAGCCGAGTGCCCTGCATTTCAAGAGGATGAGATGGAAATGCATGCAATTGAGGACGACACAAGGGCTCCTGAAACATCACTTAGAGATCCAAATGGTGATGTCCAAGAAATTGCGGATGCAAATGTTCGTTTCCTTCCGATGATAATGAAACTGAATCGCAGTCCGATACGGCATCGGATGTTGAACCAACATTTCACGAAACAAATGACACCGATTAAACATAGAGGTTTTTTTTAAATTCAACTTTATTTTATAAGTGTTAAATTTTTACATAGTCAATCATTAATCGTAATTTAATTGCATGAATCTTTAGTATTTTCAGTATGACGGGCAGAGGTAGATCTACCAATGACATACGGAGTGAGCAGGGACGTAGCCCTGCTGCATCAGATCACATGAGCTTTGGAGATGGAGAGTTCGGATCTCCATACATCGCACAACCTTCGATCTCTCCAACAGTCGGCGGTGATCCTGCATTGGTATTACCATCCAGCCGATCGGCACATACCTCCGAGAGTTCTTCCACCATCGGCCGCACCGTACTTCGACTGGATGCTCATGGGCTGTAAGTATATACTAATTAAAAATATATGTTTATGTTTTTAAGTCAATTACTTATAAACATATTTTTTTAACAGATTTATTGAGCAGCATCATGTATCGAGCCACATCAGCTCCGTATTTCAGAGCGTGCAGATCCCAGTGGCTACGATTGGCGCCATGTATCTGTAGCCACGAGGGAGTTTTATTTTTCTGAGTTTTAGGTAAACTTATTAAATACAATTTATCACTGATATAAAATTTCTTAATCTTAATAAATTCTGAAACTAACTATTTATTTTAATGCAGAAAAAGTTTACGTGGGACCCTGCCAGCCATGATGCCATTAGGGCAGCATGGGAGGCTCTTACGGGATGCCGATACTCGACATGCTTTATCGTTGGAGGTCATGGGTCACCGTCCTGCGCATGTGCCAGAGGGTATTTGGCATGAGTGGCAGCAGGCCTGGTAGTCTGATGGCTGGCACAGGAGGTCCGCATCAGCCAGCACGAACCATCGATCCGAGAGGGGCGGTCCTGGCACGGGTCTCTCCCGTCACACTTTGGGCTCCATTTCGATTCAGGAGCACAGACGTCGTATGGTAAACATAAATAATTTAATTACTAATTTAGTTATTTACAAATATTTGCATTAATATCATTTTTTATTGTTATAGTCTGAGCAGGAGGGGGAGATCCTGGTGAGTTTCGTCTATTCAGGGCGACACACACCAGGAGGGACGGTTCCTGTCAATACGCGATCACGGGAGGTTGCGGTAAGAAATTAGCTTTATGTAGTATCAGTTTAATTTCTAAAATTTTATTTAGAGAAGTTTATTGATTCATTTATTGTTGATTTTATAATTCAAAGACACGAGTCGAGGAGCTTCGCTCCCAGGCATCGCAGGTCAACTCCACTGATGGGGAGACGCCCGTCGAACTCTCAGCAGAGGAGAGTCGACGTGTGTTTTTGGAGGCTGTTGGTGCCCAGCGCGAGACCGTAGGGTCTATGGTCTGGGCACTAGAGCTTCTGCATATTTTCCCCATCAGGCCTCCAGCTCGCGATATTCTGGTGATATTCTTCCGAGCGTTTAGACGATATTCGGAGATCTATTACGGAGAGGTTCGGCAGGACGTTCGTCAGGAGGTTCGGCAGGAGTTCGAGCACGAGTTCGAGCAGTGTATGCGAGGCCATCAGCAGGATTTGCAGACGTGTGAGATCAGATGCGTTAGTTGCAGGATATGGTTAGCCGCATATTGCAGGGTTTCCAGCCTCCACGTGATCGCGCGGATTCTTGATGTATTTTTTTTTTACTTTTATATTTTGTACATGAAAACTTTAAAATTTTAATATATTAATTATTTTTGGAAATTGAATGATTATTGTTTGGATCAATATAAGTGAAGAATATTTCGATCAATATTTAAATGTAACAAAATTGTATTAATCGTTTTAATTTTTAATATTTTATTTTTTTAAAAAAATTAATTAGCGACGCATTAGCGACTGAAATTACCTCGCTAATATTTTTAAAATATTATTATTAAATATTACGACGCAATGACTGGCGTCGCAATTTTTTTTAAAATTAATTATCGATGCATTAGCGACTGAAATTGCGTCGCTAATATATCTAAAATATATTATTATTAAATATTACGATGCAACTAAATGCATCGCAATATTTAATAATAATAATTTAGAAATATTAGCGATGCAATTTAAGTCGCTAATGCATTGCTAATTAAATTTTTTTAAAAAATAAATTAATTAATTAGTGACTCAATTGCGATGAGGTTTTTCGTCGCAAATATTTTTAAAAAATTATTTTTAAAATTAGCGACGCATGTGTGTTGCGTCGCAATATATTGCGACGCATTTATTGCGTCGCAGAGAGTCGCTGTTAAGCGACGCAATTGTGACAAATTAAGATTGCGACGACCATCGTAGCAACGCCGCAATTGCGTTGCTAATGCATCGCTATAGGGTGTTTAGTGACGCATTAGCGACGCATTTGGGCGTCGCTATATTTAAATTTTCTTGTAGTATTCGATGAAATGTCAACTAAACCAAAGACTAGGTCGCATTGATGCCGAGTAGTCTTCTTCTCCCACAAAAATAGGGTCTTCGATCAAATCTTTCCTAATTTTTGGCAATAGCTAGGGCTAACCAAAAGACTTAGAACCCTAAGCTTTGGCTTAATAAGGAAAGAAAGATTTAGATCTTATCTGTCAGGTTCCACCACCGGACAAAAAGATAAATCCGATGAACTCTAGATCTACTCCTTGAAACAAGGTCATCCGAAACACATTTAAAACCCATATTCCCACTAAAATTACATCACATTTCTTATGCTAATATTTTCATGGATCTAGGGGGACACAAAAGATTTGAAATTCTAAAACTTACTCATTTGGATCAAATCCAAGGAAGAAAGCTGCTTCTTCCTCCCTAACACGCCCTAAACCCATATTTTCTTAGTCATTTCTTTGATCTTGCCTTGCTAATGGTTAGGAAGAGATTCAGGAGACTAAATAGAAGAAGGGATGTAAGAGATAAGGTCTATCTCTTCTCTATTCATATCTAGGACGGAGACGAGTTTGTCTCCTCCTTAGATATGGACTCTTCCCTCTATTCTTTTTCCTTCTTTTTTTTTTAAATTGACTTGACCCAAACTAATCAAATAGACTTCGTTGGGTTAAGTTGGGTCTCACAGGTTTAGAGGGATGCTTTGAGACTTTAAGATTTCTCTAAGAGAAAGGGAAAGATGAAAAAGAAAAGATGCCAAATTGAATCAAACCTCTTCTTTCCTTCTTTTTATAGGCTAATATATGGTATCTTGGTTGATAAAGGATCTTGTGGTAGCTAGGTCTTTTTTTTATCTTGGACTTTTTGGAAACCATTTCATTTTGGAACGAGTATACATTACTTTGTTCGACTAAGGTGATTATGAATCAACTTACTATAGGTTGATAAAGACTAGCATTATCACATGCCTCTTTCTTCTGATTTTAAAGTGTACACCTAGAGTGTAGTAGTTTATTCAGGCTCCAAGGTGATAACTATGTTGAGTCTTGAAGTAAAATGCTTAGGTGTGGAATCAACAAGTTGAAGAATTTCAAGGCAAGTTGGGTCAAATTTGAACTCCTTATTTGAGCTATAAGTTTGGTGCTTGAGCTGATTTATCTAAAAAGGCATGGGAGAGCTCAAAGGAGGAGAAAGGTTGCTTTCTGAGTTCTAAATTTTTATATAAAAAGTTCAAGCATCAAAACTTGTGTTATCAATACAACTACCTGCTAAATAATGATACCACATTACATGTATCATAGTAGGTGCCGCTCATCATGTATTGAGATAGAGATGATCTCTATCAGACCCATAATGAGTGACACATGTTAAGAAGAAATTAATCACACATTTTATCCTTGATTGTCGATCCTCTTTGATTAAAATGGGCTATCCATGTACATGTAAAAGAAGAGACAGGTACATCCGGCTTCGTTCTTCATCTTTTTTTCTTTTATAGCACTCTCCTCTCATACTTCTCTAGTCTTTCTCTTCTTTAATCCTTTCCTATGTACATTATTTTTATTTTCCTTTTATTTTCCTTTTTCTCCATGCCTCTCCATGCTTCTTCCTTCCCCACCTTCAATGAGACTTCTAATATTTAAGAGTGGACTATAGATAGGATTAGGCTTTTCTTTAGGGTCCCACCAAAGGTGTGCTTCATAGTGCCTTTCAAAGAAGAAAGGGCTTGTAGTCCTCTTTTCGACAAATTATGGATCTACATCGATGCCATAAATGTTAAGCTTAGGCTCATTGTGACTCCTTTCACTTTGAAGATGTGCAAGGATTTAGAAAAAAAAAATTTAGCTTGTTCCTCATTCCTAGCATCTTTTGTTAGGATATCTTATCCTTCAAGGAAAAGAGGGTTCTTAGAGAACTATCTGAATATTTGTAGAAAATTCTTCTCCCTGAAACATTGCTTGAGGAGTCGGGTGGTGGAACATTAGCTTAAGGAAGCATTATTCTATCTCTATCGAACTTCTTATCTTCATTCATATATGAAATAAAAGAATTCTTCTTTACCTCATGGGACAGACTTGATGACTCTCTTGGTGCATAGAGAGAACCTCTCAAAACCAAGGTAAGGTCCCTCCATTCAATAATGAGAGGAGCATTGTAGTAATCAATATAATGGGATAGGCTAAGGTCAAACTCAAGAAGCTCTTAAAGGAGTCGAAGCTCATCAAATATAACCTAGCTCCTCTATTGCTCAAGGCAAGCTTCAGATCCAAGGAGGCTTAAGGTAATTAGCTAGTAGTTTTCTTTCTACTTTTGTTTACTTTGGTCTCATCAAGCTAATCCTTCTCTTCTTTTCTCTTTTCTCTTGTAGAATACATAGACTATATATGATAGATTAACTATACTAAGGTCAAGGAGTTTACTAAGCAACAATAGTAGCAAGGTGGAAGAGGTCAGTTGGATATGAATCAATATCCCAGCCTCCCACCTCAAACATCAACCTAGTAGAAGCTCATTCAGTGGCGACACATTAGTTAGCAATGGCTCATTCTGTTGTAGTTCATCTTGCAATGTCTACGGCTACTTATGCCAATTGATAACTTCTTTGACCTCTACTCTCACTTCTTGAAGCAATAGAGGCTGTGAATGAGAGCTCTAAAAATGATCGGCAAAGACCCATTGCAAAGGTTGGCCACCAAGATGCCATGAATGCCCTCTCACCTTCTAACAAGGCCCTAAAGAAGCCTTATAATAAGAAAATGAAGTATATCCTTAAGTAAGGCATCATTATAAGTAATTTTATCTAGGATGGCAGCATGACTTAATATGTTGCCTTCAAAATCACCCTTCTAAAAGCAATTTCGAAGAGCTTGATAATACCAAGTTCATTGAGCAAGTTTTCGTGCATAGAGTCTTAGTAAGTGCATTACTGGCTATTCCTTTTTTGACATTTTATTTTCTTTTGTACAAGCCATGCAAACCATGCAAGTGATGATAAAGAAGTATGAGAGTGTCTCTGATGACTTTCTTGAGATAATTGGTCTTATGGAAGATAAGAAGAAGAATGTAGAGGCTATCTACATTGAGGCTAAGAAAGTTAAGGCATCCTCCAAGTATGAAGTGTGAGGTGTCAAGCATAGCTGTCAGACCTAGCCCGGACATTGATCCGCAAAGGGCTCGGGTGACCGGATCACTGGTTCAATCATTGGGTCACTGGTTGAACCATCATCAATTATTTTAATATAAAAATATATTTATATTAATAAAAAAGTTAAGGTTAACATGATAATAAAACCCATGATCCCATTCGGTTCGGGCTGGATTGACTGGTTCATGGGTGAACTGGATGGATTGATCGAATTATTTTGGGTCACTTACACATCCGATTTTATGTTAGAATCGGACCGACTTGGCCTTCGGATCTCGGTTTAACCGGTCCAACCGGCCGATTCGGTTTGGTTTTAACAACTATGGTATCAAGTTGGGACCTCTTCAAGGTGAGGGAGAAGCTTGAGACTAGGTGAGGCTGGTGGGAGAGGTTGAGCCCAAGGCCACCATGGCCAAGCTAAAAGCTCACTAAGTTGAGGAGTGGGCAGCATAGGTTGAGTATCAATCGGCCAAGGTAGTTAATAACTTCAAGGTTTGGATTGAATACGAGGATACCTTGGCAATGTATACTATTGAGGCATTCTTCGATGGTTGGATGGATGTGAAGAGGAAAGTCCTCACTTGCTATCATAATCTCGACCTCTCCTTCATTAAAGAGGGCAACGAAGGAGAGGAAAGAGAAAGTGCACCTCAGATGATTGATGATGATTTTATAATCACTAGAGACAAGGGTGAGGATATCAAGGTCACCGACATGATGCTTAATATTATAGATGATGACACCCTCAGAGATAGAGTAGAGCATTAGAACACCAAAGTTGTCGAGGCTAGCACTGCTACAACTACTAAGGTCACTGCTCCTCAAGAGGTTGAGGTGGTTAGAGAATGTGCTTCAGATGCCCCCAGCCTTAGTCTTGCTAAACACTTTTCCTTTACCTCATTTTCATCATTCAAGCTTTTTATCATTGTGATTGTGTAAACCTTTTGATCTCAATAGATGATTGCTTCCCTCTAATTGTGTTGAGCTTGTGTCTCTTATTGTGCCAATTAGCACTACTTTGATTGAAATTGTCTACTAATATGCCAATCCTTCCAAGTAGCAAATCGGTGATGAGCTAGCTTTTGATGAAGTAAGCCTTTTAATGATATCTTTTAGCTCAGTTCTATACAAGTTAATTTAGCTCTAACTTGCCTGAGCTCACAATGAATCATGTAAAGGAAAATTCCCAAGTAGTGGCTCATGACTTTAAAATCTCAGCAGGTTATGAGTTCTTGGCTCACTCATCCTTAATAATTTTTATAGTTGGACTTTTCCTATCTTAGGTAAGTTATGAGCTCCTTGTGCTCTTCCATTCTAAATGAGTTATGAGTGACATTAGCTCTTTTCCTCTAAAGTAAGTTAAGAGTCTTAGGAGCTCTTCTCATTTAAGGTGAATTGTGAGCTTCCTTTAGCACTTCCCATCTAAGGCAAGTTGTAAGCCTTGCAGGCTCTTTTCATTCTTTGCAAGTTGTGACTTTTGCCTTTTCCATCACTAATGAGTTAGGAGTTGTGTGGTATTGTCACATCCAAGGAAAGTTATTGGTCTATTTGCCTTTCCATACTTGGTGCATTAGCTTGCTTCATATTGATCTTCTCAAGGCATATGAGGCTCCCATCCTCATGAGTTATGAGCATTCATTGGACCAGCTGAACACTTTCATCCTATGAATTTTAATTGGTACCTAAGACAAATTTATATTTAGGCATTTGACTCTTTCACTTAATGACTTATGAGTAGCACATCAATCTTTAAAAAAAATTGATTTATTAATAGAAGTAAATGGACTAATTCCATTGAAATAAACACTAGTTTGCATGGAATTTATAAAAAAGTTATCACAAAGATTTATGAAGAATATATCCTTAGGTTTTCTAAATTCTATGTCCTCAGTATTAATGCTCTACCAAGTCTTTCTAGCTCGTAAGTGCCTGATCGGAGAACATTGGCTATCCCATAAGGACCTTCCTAGTTAGGTGCAAGCTAGTTGGAAGTTTTCGTTCGAGTAGATGCTTCGGCTTTTGTCAAGACTTTGTCTTCTTCCTTGAAGAGTCTCTTCTTAACTATAGAGTAGTGGTAGCTTACTATCCTTTATTGGAGGCTGCTACTTGAATCTATACTTGTTCTTTAAGCTTGTCAAAAGGTCAAAGTTAGCATGCAAATTCTTTAAGTTCTCCTATGTGTTGAACAAACTTTGTGAAATGGCATTCCTATCTCTATTTAGATAACTATCTTTCTTCCAAATTCATAGTGTCTCACCTAGTGTAGTCCTAGCCATAATTCTATGCACCTATAGAATGTTGGGCAACTCATTAGTCCAGAGAGCCTTGGCTCTATCTAGTTGGGCCTTTACAGCATTTAAGATCATTTAGTTAATGACTTTGGCTTACCCATTTATCTTAGTATGGAATGCAAGGTAAACCTATACTCAATCCCTAGATCGACATAGTTTCGTTCAAATATTTTGTTGTTGAAATATATTTTATTACTAGTGATTAAGACTCTTAGGATGTCAAAACAATAGATTATTGATTTCCATACAAAGTCTCATGCCTTCTATTTTGTTATCTTTGCAAGGGGCTCAGCCTCAATCCACTTCATAAAGTAGTTGATGGCTACAATTATGAACTTTCTTTGTCTTTTATCTAAAGGAACAATCTCAGAATATATGTTTTCTACTACGCAAAGGGTCAACTACTCTTAAGTAGGGAGAGTTATCTAGCAAGTTATCATAGGATGTTAGCATATCTTTGGTATTATCCATCTTTCTACTAGTTTTTGTCAATCCTTCTTCATAATGGGACAATATAATAATCTTGTCTGAGAACCTTATAAGCAAGCAATCTTTCCATGAGATGACTCTTACAATTCCTTCTTGAACCTTGCATGGCATAAGTTTGCCTTCAAAGGCCTAAGGCATTGAGATAAAGTAAGGTGTAAGATCTCTTATACATGTTCCCTTCGTCTTAAGTATACTGAGCTCTGCAATAGTGGACCTTTTAAGCCTCTTTCTTATCTTTGAGAAGTTTCTTATCTCGTAGATATTTGATAATAAAGTCCATCCAGCTAGGCTCAAGGTTGACCTATATTACTACAATTTTTTTTCTTTTATACTCAATAGCTCGAAGACTTTTACATGCATCAACATTCCTAGTTTGGTTAGTCCAAGTCCTTGAGCTTTAATAGAGCATTATCTTAGAAGTTTTGCTCTTGGAAAAGTTGTACATCCACATACTTTTTGAAGTTCCCTAGGAATTCCTCCACCTTTTACATATACTTAGCTATTTTTTGCCCTTTTATTTTGTGCTCTCCTTGGACTTGGTCAACCATGAGTGAGAAGTTGCTATGAATTTTGATCTTGGAGACTTTTAGTTCTTTGGATAAGTCCGAACATGTAAGAAGCACTTCATAACCCACTTTATTGTTAGAGGCAACAAAATTAAACCTGAGCGCAGAATTAACTTTGACTTCTTTCGATCCTATAAGAATGAGGCTAGCTCCATATTTCTCTTTAAGCTAAAGCTCCATCCAGAGAAGACCCATCTGTTAGCTTTGCTTCCACTTCTTGAGGGGCTTTTAGCTTGGTTAAAGCCCTGCACTCTACTTAAAGTCTACAAGAACTTGAGCTTTCATAGTATATTGAGGGCGATATTGGGTATCAAATTCTTCAAGCTCCATTGACTAATTTACCAATTGTCTCGATGTATTGGCTTCTACAATACTTATCTTAGATGTTGTCTCCTAGTGGGTTTGTTGTAATGGCGTTAATTATGCTATGCTTGTTAGAGAACCATATTCTAAACCTGTAAAGTAAGGGCCTAACTTGCAATTACAGTTTCTTAAATTGATCAATAGTAACCACTTCTAGAGGAGGAGGCAATGATCTAGTTGCAAATCTTATTTGAGTGGTGTAATGCTTTGAATTTCATAGACGATCCTAATCTAATGCGGCCCAGATCGGATGACATCTCTGAAGAACAACAAAAAGTTGATAAGGGGATCATGAAGCAAAGAGATGGGTTTTAAGACTAGCAATGGACACCAACACAAATGGAGAGATTGTTGAGTTAATGGTGAAGTCTACAAAAAAAAAAAAAAAGACAAATCAAAAGAGGAAGAGACCCAAGGTCTATCGCAATGAGAGATTCTTTGAAACTTAAGCGAATTCTTAATGAAAACGACTCAAAAGGATGTTTTAAAGCCTTAGAGTTTCTCTAAGAGAGAGATGGAAAAAGGTTGAGATACCAAAGTGAATCAAACCTTCTTTTTTTAAACCTTAATATGAGGTATCCTAGTTGATATTGGATTTTATGGTGATTAGTGCTCTTTTCTACCTTAAGCTTCTTAGAGTTTGTTTCATTTAGGGCTAAGTGTATATTGATGTGGCATTGACTTGTTCAGCTAAGGTAGGCTTGATTGCCATGTGTCAACCTACAATAGGTTGACAAAGATTTGCATCATCACTAATCCAACTAATTTTATTGTAGGTTGACAAAGATTTGCATCATCACTAATCCAACTAATTTTTTTAATAAAAATGTAAATATATATAATATATTAATAAAATGTATAATATTAGGGTATTAAATTTTTATATAATAAATTTACTATATTTTAATTGCAATATAAATAAAATTATCTATGATTTAAGTAACTTATAAGAAAATTTGTATATAATATTGGGATATGTTGAAGTTCTTAATATTTTTAAATGTTTTAAATAAAATAGTCTTGAAAGTATTATAATGCAAAACATAAAGTTCATTATTTGCCACTTTATCAAAGGGTGAATGGTTGAATTTTTTATGAAAAAAAATTAAAGTATAAATTATTAAAATATATTTATAGTGAAATATATTTAAATATGTATAATAAAATCTAATTATAAAAAAAGATTGATGTTGTTATGGTAATTAAGTAGTTGTCAATCAATTAATGTGCCAATAACCTCATTTCTCAACTTGTGATATATCATTTTTTTATTGCCTCTTCATGCAGGATTTAATTTCCTATGATTTCAATACGAATGCACTCACTACAAGAATTTTCTATTTTAGCTACGCCAATTAGCGACGCAAAAATAAACATCGCTAAATAGTAATAAACTAGGATATAGAGCTCCATCGAAAAAATTCAGTGATAAAGTAGCAATGGATTAGTAATGAACAAACTTAGCGACGCGCTGAGCGTCGCCGAGGCAATGCTGTGAGCATCGCTAGTTCAACAACATGCGTGCATTGCTGAATCAACGAGGTGCTTGGCTGCGAGCCAACCATGCTTAGCAATGAGCGCGGCATCACCATTGCGCGTTGCTCGACGAGGGGCTGGGAACGCACTTAGCGAGGCATGAGGCATTGCCAGTGTGCGCCGAATGTGCTCAACGACGTGTGCGACATCACCAGTAAGGCGCCGCAAGCACTGGTGCCCGCGCCAGCCTCGGTCCATGACTAGTCCACCCCAATTTTCTCCCATGCCTGGCCCACCCCACCCTCGAGCCTTGCGCAATCTCCTCCCCTCCGGCTTGTTGTCGACCTCTCGTAACCTATCTCACCTCCTGGCCCTCGCTTGCTTGATCCCCCTCAGGTTGCATTGGCTCCCCCCACACCCGATCTCCCCCCCAACCCCTCCTTGCTCGATCTACCCGAGCCACCGTGCGCCCCCCTCCCGCGGCCGATCTTCCCCTCCGGACCCCCCTTCCCCAATTCCCCCCCCCCCCCACCATTGGCTCCCCCCTCTCCCGATCTCACCCCCCGGACCCTTCAGCCCGATCCATCCCTGGGCCATTGTTGGCACCCTGCCCTCGCACCCAGCCCCCCTTGCTCAATCCGCCCAGGCCGCCATATGCTCCCCCCACGGTCGATCTCCCCACCATTGCCACCCCCTCTCAGTTGTTGTTGCTCCATCTTCGTAGAGGTATAATGTGTAGTCATCCCTTAATTTATTATTTGTTTATGCAAAATAAATTTACATTCTATTTTTTATATGAATTTTTTGAAATTATCTATGTTATTTATATAATCTTAACCTGTATTATATATTATTTGTTCATTATATGAGTTAATTATTTTTGATAAAGATGCTGTATAATGTTTTTTTTTTTTTAGAATTTTGGTGGTTAGCATTGACTTTACTCAAATCAATTGCATGTAGTGCATAATCTATAGGAATGAGATATAATTATCCAATCCATAATTGCACAACAATATACAATACTGTTTAAAAAATTTTGCTACCTCCTACTATACTTGTTTTAAACTTCTATTAGTGAATTATTATATGATAATTAGATATTAATATCATTATTGGTGATCCAATGTTTTAATCTAAATATATATTTTTTATACAAAATAATTTAAAAATGAATGTTGATCACTCGTAGATGTATTAAAGGGTTAAGGATAATTTTTTTAATCCTAAATTTCTAATTGGGTTAAAGAAATTTATTGCATTTGCATGTAGTCAATAAGAGTCAATGGATGGGCCCAGAATTAGATGCCCATATAATATGAGGAAGTATCAGAATAAAGCTTATAGGGATGTTGAAACAATTAAAATTCATCTTTGTAAAAAGGTTTTTTGCCCGATTACTATAATTGGTACTACCATGGAGAAACTGAGGTTAGGAAAGAATCAAGCAATTAGAGGCAAGATACAGTTTATGAAACAACAGAGAATTATAATGCGATAGAAAATTATGATATGGCAGTGGAGAATTATAATCGATATGAGAACTTAAATCGATATGAAGAAATGGTGATGGATGCGAGTCTAGACTTAAATTTGAGCCACTTTTATGAAGAACCAAATCAAAAAGCAACATTTCTATGACATGCTGGGTGTTGCAAATGAACAATTATGGCTGAGAGCAAAATCATTCCCATTGTTTGTAGCAGCTCGATTGTTGAACATTAAGGCTAAAAATTATTTATCTAAAGTGGCATTTGATTCAGTTGCCGGGTTAATGAAGGAGGTACTACCACCTAATAATATTGTCAATGATACATTTTATAAAACAAAAAATTTATTGCATGAGCTTTGTTTACCTGTTGAAAAGATTGAGTGCTGCTAGAATAATTGCATGTTTTATTGGGGTGTTTGATGTTTTATAAATTTTGTGATGAACCCCAATCCATGATGGAAAGGAGAAATTCAAATAGGACGTGGCTTTTAAAAAAAATGCATTACTTTCCCCTGATACCATGGTTGCAAAGATTGTATCATAAAAGGTTATAGCTGCAGATATGAGATGATATGCAGAACATGAAGAAGAAGAGGGTGTTATGCGCCATCCATTAAAATTTATAGTATGAAAACATTTTAATGATATGCATTCTAATTTTACATTTGAAAAAAAATGTAAGAATTGCTTTAGGTGCAAATGAATTTCAACCTTTTAGGCAATCTGGACAACAATATTCTTGCTGGCCAGTAATTGTAATGTGCATAATTTATCCTCTAGCTATGCATGAAAGACTCTTTCATGCTTAATTTACCTTTTTGTGTTTGCAGGAGATGCGGTAGTTGGTTATGAGATTGTTGCATGCAACATAGTTCTTTTGTCCAACTCCAGCTCCAAATGACCCTCCATCAGCTGATCACATTGATATTTTTTTTTTTTTGTATTTTATGAGTATTATATTTATGTGATACTATTTGATATTTATGTGCTACTATTTTGTATTATGAATATTTGTATTATATATGTTTTTTTTTATTTTCAATGCAAGATTTATTTGTGAATATATTTTTTGTTATAATTTCATATTATGTAAGTAGGTAAGCATATGTGATAAACAGTATTTAAATTAATATTAATTTAAAAATAAATAAAATAAAAATTAGTGATACTAAAATGGCATCACTAAAATCGGGCTCGCTAATTAGCAATGCCTGCGACATTGTTAATTAGCAACGAACATCAATGGCATCACTAATTTCGTTAGGGTCAATATATTTTAAAAAATATTTTATTTTAAGACAACCGCAAAGCATGCCAAGTGGTCCAGCTGTTTGGCTTTAGGTTGTGCCATCCGAGTTGGCAAATGCCAACATCAGGGTGCACTCGAAACTTAATTCAAGTATAAAAAATTATTTCAGTGCATTTCCTGGGAGCGTGTTTGGCTTCTTAGAAAATTATTTTGAATTTTGAATTTTTCATTAAAAAAATCTAATTTTTTTTATTATTTTATTAAAAATTAAATTTGAAGTTTATAATTAGATTTTCTGATAAACTTTATCCTTTTCATTGTAAAGCCTTATTTGTCCTTTTACTTTTGTGAATTTTCTTGCAATGAAACATAACTTAAGACTTTTTTTTTTTTTTTTTTTGGAAGAGGAAGGACATTTTATACCCTACTTCTCTGTTAGGGAATCAAAAATTAGTCTTACCATTTTCTTTTACAAGTCATATTTTTATTAATAGATTACTAAGGATTATAGAAGTAAAAAATAATTAATTTTAAAATGCTATATTAAATCAATATACATTTTGATTGGATATGAAACTACATTTTTTGTGAACTAATATAAGTCTAATTTTATTATATTATTTTACTATATATTATACTACTTGAACTTTTCTTGAGAATAGTTTTATAGAAGTAAAAAAGCTTTTTAATCATTAGTGCGAGTTATTTTATACTAGCTTTGTTCGGAATGTATTTTTACTATGGTTTTGTTCATTGATTTCAAATAAAAATTAAAATTAATTCACATTTTTATGCTCTTTGTTTAAACGACTTGTACAATAAAAATATTACCTGGTTCTTATACTAAAATCAGCCTAGATTTAAATTATATATCATCTAAACTTGATCCTAATTGGATGTTTATAGGACTAATTGAATTGAAATAGGGGATTGCCCAAACTAGGAATGGCCTAGGAACAATTTTGATTGCCACTATTGAAATAAATGTAGCTTTAGTCCAAACTAGTCACATGTCCTTGCATTACATGGATTATCTTTAAATACTAATAGAGAATGGCTTAAAGGCACGATCTAAAAAAAAAAAATTGGTCCTCACATTTTGTTCAAATTCATTTTAATTCTTAAACTTTCAATTATTACAGTTGATCCATTATATTTTAAAAATGTTACATTGCTAACATTTCAATGATTTCATCACGTTGAATAAGATAAAATTGATGGAATAACCGATGTGTCACTCTAACATAAAAACATAAATTAATTAGTAGGATAATACATTGGCTATTCTATCTGCATATATTTGTAATAAAATATTAAAAATATAATATTTTAAAAATATAAAAAATTAAATTAAAATAATTAAAAATTTAAAAATGTATTTTAGCTAAATTTTATATATATTTTGTGTTTCCTAAAATTTAATTTTGAATTGTGTGAGCCATAACAAGGAACGGATATGGAGCATAGTTGTCAGAATCGGATCGAACCGATCGATTGAACCGATTGAATCGGGATCCGAAGGTAAGTCGGTTCGATTTTAATAAAAAAATGGATGTGTAAGTGGCTCAGAATAATCCGATCAATTTATTCCGTTCATTTCTGAATCGATCAATCCAGTTCGAAAGAATAATTGATCGATGATTCAACTAGTGATCCAACCGTCGATGATCAGATCAGACCTGACAATTATGTTATGGAGTTGGTGCCAAGGCACCAACGAGCATAGCATGGTTATCACATCATTATATAGTAAAAGGATGAGGCGGTGTACCCCAAGCGTCCCCCTAACAACAGTGAAAGAATGATAAAAGCGGCGAGCTCCAACTATTTTACTCGCGGCCAACGGGGAGGCAACGATACAAGGATTCGGAATGCTGCCGCGGTTATTTTGGCAAAGAACGGATCCTAACGCGTGGGGCTCGGTAGGGCCCATCTTACTAAATATTGACATAAATAAGGGGGACAAACGAGACTAATGATTAATTGCAAGCTGGGACGTAACGGAAAGCAAGGGCCCACAGGCCAAAAATGATACTACCATAATTAAATCATCGTGGATTACAATACCCATGCATTCTCTCTCTCTCTCTTTCTGGCTTTGGTTTAAGGTTTAGCACAAATTACGCTACAGCTGACATGGGTCCCACCAAGCCCAAAGGGTAGAAATTTTTTTGGACTCTTGTGTCAGATAGAAGCTAAGCTTTGCCAGCAAATGCACCTCACCTACCCTGCATGTTAAACATGTAGTTGAGGCTATGCCTAGCATCACATAGGTTTATGGATTTAGCGCGCGCGCGCTCTCTCTCTCTCTCTAAAAGTCATTGGCATCTAAACTATTTAAGTACTTTGTCAACTGCAGATTGGTACCCTCTAATTTATATATAATTATATTTTATATATTATCAAAGATATTTATTATAATTTTTATTTATCATATTTTAAGATAAAAAGCTTCGTTAAAATTGGTTCCCAGTTTGAATAAAGAAAGAAGATTATGTTAGATAGCTAACAGCCAACGTAAAACTCTATCAGAACTCTTAAAATATAAATCTAATAAATTAAACTATGCGACGGCTAAAATATCTCCGTTAAGAGACACATTGCATCTGCCTTCGGATGTTTCAAAAAATAGGTAAGAAGCGCCACACCGATGCCCGAATGCAATGATAAGTGAGCAAGGGTTTCTGCACTATGGATGACTGCGGATAAAGAAATTAGTTCATGATAGTCAGCTTAGAGTAGCAACATGGAATATAGGAACACTAACAGGTAAAACTATAGAGATAGTGGATACTATGATTAGGAGAAAAGTAAATATAATATGCTTACAAGAAACTAAATAAATAGGTGAAAGATCTAAAGAAATAAAGAATATAGGATATAAATTATATTACACTGAAAAATATAAAATAGAAATGAAGTAGGAATAATTGTAGATAAGAATTTTAAGAAATATGTTGTTAAGGTAACTAGGAAAGGAGATAGGATTATATCACTAAAACTTATAATTGAGAAGAATAATTAATATAATTAGTACATATACACCACAGTAAGATTAGACCAACAAACTAAGATACAATTTTGGAAAGACATAGATGAAGTAATGCAAGAAATACGATAAGAAACAAAGATATATTTGGAATAGATTTTAATGGACATATAAGTAAATAGAGGGATGAATATGAAATGGTACATGAAGGATATGGGTTTGGAGATAGGAATGAAGCCGGCATGAGCTTATTAGATTTTGCAGTGGCATATGATCTAACAATAGCAAACACTTATTTCAAAAAGAGATATGAATATTTAATAACATTTAAAAGTGAATCTAATAAAAGTCAAATAGATTTTTTCTTAAATAGGAAGATAGATAAAATAACATGTAAAAACTGTAAAGTTATTCTAGGAGAAAGTTTAACTTCACAACATAGGATAATGGTAGCAGACATATAGATAAAAATAAAATTTAGAGTAAAAATAAAACTATTAATTCAAAAATTAAATTGTGGAATTTGAAAGGAGAAAAACTAGAATTATTTAAAGAAAAGTTAGTAAGAGTAATGACTATGAATATAGATAGCGATCCCAACTTAATATAAAAAAGCAACTAAATGCATAAAAAAATATAGCAAAAGAAGTTTTAAGAAAATTAAAAGGAGTAGAACTAGTAGAAAGAAAACTTGATGGTGGAACAAGAAGTTTAAGCTGCCATCAAGTTTAAAAGGATAAACTATAAAATTTAGCAAGAGGCTAGGGATGAAAAAAGTCTTAAAAAGTATAGAGATGCAAAGAAAGAAGCTAAAAAAGTAGTAAATAATACCAAACTTAAAGCCTATGATAATTTATATAATAGACTAGATACGAAAGAAGATGAAAAGATATATATAAATTAGCAAAACTAAGAGAAAAGAAAATAAAAGATCTTAACTATATTAATGTATTAAGAATGAGATGAAAGAGTCTTAGAAAAAGAAGAAGAGATAAAAGAACGATGAAAAGCTATTTTAAAAAATATTAAATAAAAATAATTTAGTGAATTTATGGATAAAGGATGTGATAACCTAGGAGTAATAAATAAGCATAAATTTTTCATAGATTTAGTATGCTTGAGGTTAAAAGGCTTTGAGTAAAATAAAAAATACAAAGGCATTAGAACCAGATGTGATCCCCATTGAGGTTTGAAAGGCTTAGGAGAAATTAAAGTCATGTGGTTAATCAATTTATTTAATAGGATTATAGTAACTAAAAGAATATCGGATGATTGAAAAAAATATATATTAATATTCATATACAAAAATAAAGAAGATATTCAAAACGGTGCAAATTATAGATCGAGGAATTTAACTAATGAGTCATACAATGAAATTATGGAGGGAGTAATAGAAAATTGAATAAGAGCTAAAATTTTAGTGTTAAATAATCAATTTAAATTTATACTTGAAAGATCGACTATGGAAGCTATTTATTTATTAAGAAGATTGATGGAAAGATATAAAGAAAAAAAAAAGACCTTCATATGGTCTTTATTGATTTAAGAAAGCATATGATAGAGTACCTAAAGAAATAGTATGGTAGGTTTTAAATAAAAAAGGAGTTATCCAAAGGTATATAGAATTGATAAAAGATATGTATGATAGGGCAATAACTATTGTTAAAACAAAAATAGGAGAAACTAGTGAGTTTCTAATTACTATAGGTTTACATCAAGGATCTGCCTTAAGTTCGTATCTTTTTGTATTAGTTATGGATGAATTAATCAAACATATTCAAAATAATATACCATGGTATATATTATTTGCAGATGATATAGTGTTATTTGATGAAACTAAATCTGGAGTAAATGCTAAGCTAAAGATTTGGAGAGAGGCTTTAGAATCTAAAGGTTTTAAGATTAGTAGAACTAAAAATGAATACATAAAATATGATTTTAGTTGGAGTTAAAACATAAATAAAGAAACCGTTAAGATTGCAAGCCAAGAGATATCAAGGAATACAAAATTTAGGTATTTAAGATCAATTATCTAGCAAGAAGGTAAAATAGGTGAAGATGTGAATCATAGAGTTAAAGCAGGATTGATTAAGTGGAGAAGTACTTCGGGAGTATTGTATAATCGATGTATTTCATTAAAATTAAAAAAAAAATCTACAAAACTGCTATTAGACCAGCTATGCTATATGGAACAGAGTGTTGGATAATATTAAAATAATATGAATAAATTAAGTGTAAAATAAATTAAGTGTAACAGAAATGCGTATGTTAAGATGGATATGTGGTAAAACTTTAAAAGACAGAATTAGAAATAAATATAAGAGAAATAATAGGAGTAGCCCCAATTAAAGATAAATAAGAGAAAATTGATTATGGTGGTTTGAACATATATAATGCAGACCTTTAGATGCTTCGGTTAGAAAGAGTGATCTTTTAATAATTTATGGTAAGAATAGAGATAGAGATAAACCTAAACTAGCATGGACAGAAATAATTAAAAAAGGTATAACTATTTATAATTTGAATGTCAACTTAGTCCTAAATAGAGCAGAGTGAAGGAAGCATATTCATGTAGCTGACCCCATAGTTGGGAAAAGGCTTAGTTGAGTTGAGTTGAGAGATGTTTTTAAGATAAAAAAATATAAACATTATTTATTTACTCATTAAGGTTAGCTGAGTTGCATATTGATGCTAAATAGTTGTTGAACTGATTCGATTTGATATGTCGACTTTATCTTTTTTTTTTAAAAAAGAATTTCTTCTTATATATATATACATATATGTAATACAAGATTGAAAATCTTTGTAATTTTGAATGATTCATAATATTTATTTAAATAATTTTGAATATAAATAAAAGAAAGAATGGAAGTTCAAAATGTAGTTCTCAGCTTTTCTTTCTATGTTTAAATGACGCTAGTCATCTGACCCCTCGAACTATTTTAAACCAAACTAAAGGGCAATTTCATATTGATTCGATTTAATTCAATTCAATTCATTAATCATTGATTGTTATTAGTTTTTTAAATGCAGTTTACACATAATTTGATTTAGTAGATTTATATTTAATTAAAAAAGATAGAGGTAGATAAAGTTAGAAAGAGTGATATTTTAACAATTCATGATAAGGATAAAGGTAAAGGTAGATCTAAACTAATATTATCAAATTAATTAAAAAAATATAACTATTTATAATTTGAATATCGACTTAATTCTGAATAGAGCAGAGTAAAGGAAGCAGATGCATATAGCCGACCCATGTAGTTGGGAAAAGGCTTAGATGAGTTGAGTTGAGTTGAATTAAGTTTACACACAATCTTTGTTTATGTATTAATGATAAAGCTCCTCTCTATCCTTAAATTTTAAATGCCAAGATTAGAAATGAGAATTTGATGTAGTTGGGAAAAGGCTTAGATGAGTTCAGTTGAGTTGAATTAAGTTTACACACAATCTTTGTTTATGTATTAATGATAAAGCTCCCTCTCTATCCTTAAATTTTAAATGACAAGATTAGAAATGAGAATTTGATGTAGTTGGGAAAAGGCTTAGATGAGTTGAGTTGAGTTGAATTAAGTTTACACACAATCTTTATTTATGTATTAATGGTGAAGCTCCCTCTCTATCCTTAAATTTTAAATGACAAGATTAGAAATGAGAATTTGATGTAGTTGGGAAAGGTTATAGTCATACAAAAATTTAACCAAGGGAATACTTGTTGCCTTTAGGAAATTCAGTTAGCCTAGCGCCATCAAATTGACAACATTATTGGCAGAGAATAATTATGCACACAATTTAGCATATGATGAGTGTGATTATTAATAAAAGGAATTAATCATTAATTTCTTCAAGGCGACCTTATCATGGTTTTTGTTATTTTTATGTTTTCGATATATTTTATATATTTGTTTATGCTTTGTGATTTGAAAATTTTAGTTAGTATACAATTTAAAGAAAGCGAATTTTTAAAGTATGCTAGATCTTGACTGACAAAGTGAATTTTGAAATCAAGCTTCTTGTGATATATAGATTAGGGTTATCTAAAGGATATGATTTTTTTTAAATATATTAAATGGTAGATCAAAATCAATGATACATATTATGTTCTGAATAAATCATCTTTGAGTATCATAGTACTATAATAAGTAATATGTGGTCTAAGTTGCCTTACCTTAGAATTCCATTTTAACTAGAAAATAAGGATATGAGCTATATTCCTATTCTGCTACTAATGCATTTTCTTACTGAAGAATAGAGATATGATATAAACCATATCCCTATTCTATTACTCATATAACTTACTAAAGAATAGGAATATGTCCTATATCCCCATTCTTTACTCACATACTTCTTCACTAAAAAATAGGTATGTGAGCCATAAAAATAGGTGTGTGAGCCATATTTTTATTCTTTTAACTAAAAAATAAAGATTTGAGTGATATTTCTACTCTTTTACTTTTATACTTCTTCACTGAAGAATAGAAATATGGACGGATATGAACCATATCCCTTTTGTTTTGCAAAGATAATGGATATGAGTCATACCCTTATTCTTTTACTCTTATAAGTGAGCTACAACTTTTCTTATTTTCTCTTTCAGAGTCCTCTGATATCCGCTACATGAGCATTTTTTTCTCATTAGTTCATCCAAATTTTAAAGCAAAAATTAAGCTATCAAAGAATTATCCATATAAAAGAATATCTACCATTCTTTTGCACAAAAGTCGTAACCTAGACTCTTAAAAATCCTATCAAACCTTAAAATAGTATTTAAAATTTACTTTTTCATCTTTTTTCATACGCCTACTTTCTGGTTCTTGTCAAGTGCCACCCAAATAAAGCGGAAAAAAATAACTTTCTTTTTTTCTACACACTAAACTAAGAAAGAAAGAGAGGAAGGGAGACAAATAAGAAGAAGAATCAGAAAAAGAGTAAAAGATAAGAGAATAAAATAAATAATTAAAAGAAGAAAACAAGAAGAAGATAAGAAAAGTGAAGAACATATGCCTAAAAAATCTCTTTACCCTTGAGGCATCACCGTGCCAAGTATGCAAAAATTCTTAAACTCTGATTTTAAATTTTGATAAATCATATCATTGAAATATTGCTATTCAAGTGTTATTGGTTAATTGATATGATGATATGTTATAAAGAATATTTTCTTTTCTTTTCTTTCATGGTTACATTGATGATTTTAACTAAATTGATGTTATAATAGGGTGTTACAAAAAAAATACATTCGAATATTTATTATTTTAAAAATTATTCTTAAAGAAAGTATAAGCCACTCCTCTCTCTCTACTGATCAAAAGTTTTAGCTCCGCCAATATTTGAAGTGGCCACATTGATGCATTTATTTTTAAGGATAGCATATAAAACTAACTCTCATACAAAGTAGTTAGTGGGTGATATATGATTGATAAAAATGATTGAGCTTGAAACTTAACAAATTAAGCTTTTAAGTTGAATGAGGTTCTAATATATACATCAAAGCATTCTCCTCCTTAGGCTCGAACCCAACTTTGTTCCCAATAAGTATTAGAGTTCATTACTAATGATCTTGAGCAAATATTTGTGATATTTCTCCCTATATCTTCTCTTGCTTAGCTATTTGAAACTTTCAACTAGTAAATATACTGCTCAATTTTTATCATGTTTCTCTCTAATTGTGGTTGTAAATCATGTCCAATGAACACTATATTAAGAAACACGAGTGGCTTTATTTATTAGACTCGAGATAATTGAATGAGAAGAGAAATGAGAAAAGACATAAAAGTGTATCATTATGCAGGATGAAAAGATAACTTGGAGCCTTATTTTGGAATTTATGAGATGAGAAGGGTGATGGCTTGATTATTAGTTTGTGTCAACTAGTATAAGTTGAATTCATATTATACTAAAGTGATATTTTTGGTGGAAAAAAAAGATAATGAGGACCATGTGACTAAAAGGTTTAGTCTATGTGGATGGCCCAGCCAAGTCCAAAAACCCAGAGCAACATCTAGCTTGAAGTGTAATTACCTTGTTAAAAGAATTAAGTCCAATCAAGATTAAACATGGATAAAAGCAAGGCAATTATGTGAATAAGGAGGTGATAAACCATGATCCCTCCTATGTTTCAATTAGAAAGGAAACCATTGAAGAAAGTGGGAAAGGAAACCACCATCTCTACAAATGAGTAAGTTGAGATAGAAATAAGAGAGACACAGACTCTCTACCACTGGTTTCTCAATCATAGCTCACAAGATTTGTTTAGCTATGTATAATTTACTAACCCAGTCTCATTGCTATCGATCATGGTTACATTAAAAAAATTGCCCTTAATTTTTGTAATGCATTTCAGCTAATTAGCAACCCATAAATCCTTTTTCTTAACAAGATAATTAAAAAGAACCTAATCAGAGAGAATACCTTGTTCTCCAAATCAATCGTCTGATTTATTTCACATTACCTCCTTCATAATCAAGCTATATATTGGCTGATTAACCTGTTTGTTTGTCAATCAACCAATTAGTACTCAGAATAATAATTCATTTATGCCACGTGCCAAGACACGACTAATAGAAATATAGTCGCAATAGATATAATAAAAAAAACACTATACCTTTATGTAAAAGTTGCACAGATTAAATATGGTAGGCTCCAATAATTGTCCTCAAGGGACCTTGGCTAGAAGCCTAGAATCCTAGCCAAGAATCCATGGAGAGCACATGTCGGGTTCCTTCTTAGCTCAACTTTCTCCTGCTCTTATCCGAAAAGAAATTCCTCACTAAAAGTTCATTATGTGCAAAGATCTTTTTGAGACATGGTTGCTCGATCTCACGTGCATGGAAGATGGCTTTGCCAGTTGCTTCGGTTCTAATCAAAGGTCAAGCATTTGATATATATGTTTCTTGGGAAGGCTAAGTTCAGAGAGGTCTAGATGTAGCGACCTTTATAGCCTAAACAAAAATGGAGTTAAGTCTTGCTAGCTTTTGCAAAGATGTCCACAAGGACTCGAGTGGGATTTGATTTCTCTTCAAAAGGAAAAGTAGGGACGCGATTTTCATGGGGTATGCCTCTTAAAGCAGCTTTTGGCTCAACCTTGGAACCATCCAAAATAAGTGCCTTTTTATTTCTTTCTATCACCAATACACCAACCAAAAGCAAGCCACATTGCATAATTTACTAGGATTTATGAGTGATGATCTAATAGTGATTTAAATATTTTTTTTTAAAAAATTAAGTTTGATTTATATTGCCAAGCAATTGCTTAATTAATTAACTTGACATATGAACTTAGATGTGATGAAGATCATGACTTTGCTTGTTTTCCATAATACTTATCCGATCGAACATATACATTGGTTATAGACTAGTAACTCAATTTAGCCAGAATTATATAGTAGATTGCTTCATGTACAACAAGCATTAGCTCTTCTAGTCATCAATGTGTTTTTATGATGCTTAATCAACGAGACATTTTGGTCTTCCTATTAGGGATAGGAACAAGGTAGATAAAGCCAATTTAGCAATACTTTTGAAGCCGAATCAATTTGCATTGATTTTTTAAGATAAAAATCAAATTAATTGTACTAGTAAACTAAACCGAACCAAACTAAGAAATTTGATTGATTTCTCAATTTATCATTTTGTCCATACATGATTTTGATAATTATAAGATTATTTTTTATTGCAAACTTTATGTAGTCAAATGATGGTCCAATTATTTATAAAAGAAAACAACACATATTTAATTGTAGCACAAATGAAAGGCTATATAATATATACACATAAGATTTAGTTTTTTTTATATTCATTGTTTTTGAAAATCTAAATCAAAATTGAATCAACTTTTCTAGTTTTAAAATTTTTTAAATCAATACTAAGAGATTAAAAAAAAAATCAATCCAAACTAAATTAAAATCACATTTCATGTCTATTTCACAGTTTATTCGGCTTTTTTTATACACCTCTGAAACTTATTCTTGGGCTGATATATCATTGGGGTCATCTTCATCAAATCATTATAATATTGACCACAACTTTGAGCTAATATAGCTGGTGCATCTCTATTGGTTCATACATCACATATGTTGGCTGTGGCAGGTGCCTCCATCTAGCTTGACTTTATGATAAAAAGTATGCACCATGTACCTTAATTAGTGGCATTGAGTACCAAGCTTTTGCTGGGGTTGACACGGGCACTAAAGCCTTCAATGAGCTATCTATCCCTGTCTATGGTGTACAAAACCTACTTCATTGGTTACTCAGAGATGCGTTGAGGTACATGTGATGACATTTATATAATAGTACATTAGATTATATTTTTGAATAAGATGGTGACAAAGTTCTGACCGGTCTCCCATTCTCATCTGGGAAAAGTAATTAACTTGGGGCCATTTAATAGTTGTTTGCTCTTGGATTTGATGGCTATTTAATTTGTAGTTTTTTTCTTCTTGACCCATATTATTTTTGAAATTCCTTTATCCATGTTAGATATGATGAGTGGACTTCTGATATAACTATTCATTCCTTCTGTGATTCCTTCTTCTGAAAGAAGGTTTGCTGTCGTGCGTCAGCTATCATGCACAACATCACGTGGATGATTGGAGATAGTTCATCGGTAAATATTGTCTAGGATATATGGCTTTCGGAGCTCCCTCTCTCACATTGGCCTACTTTTATCAGTACTAAAGTCCCTTGGCATATGAGAGTGTCTAATATGATCTCTTAAGATCTCTGTTTTTCGGTGAAAAGCTAGCTCGTCGAATTCTTTCTATTCCGCTTGTTGATGACCGTGCTGAGGATACCATATTATAAAGAAGATCATATCTCTCTAGGGCTCCGACCAGGGATCTTGTGAAGATCTATAGCTGCAACCTCAGGACATGAGGATGCTGCTTGTATATGGAAGCTTCCTATCCATCCCAGGCTTTAGTTCTTTCTTTGAAAATTTGAGTGGAACTGTCTTTCTACTTACTCCTTGCTCTCATGTAGGGGTTTGTCCATTCAGGCTACTTGCCCTTTGTGTGACTAGGAGGATGAGACTATTGACCATGCCATCTTCGATTGCCCCAAAGTGAGATAAATTTGGCATTTTATGGGATATCAACTTAGGAAGAAGGGTACGAGCTCTTAGTGAACCTCCTTTCTGAGAGATATAAGGATGAATTACCTGCAGCAGGATTTGAGGCTTTTCTTATTTTTAATTTTTTTAATTTTTATTTTAAAATTTAAATAAATTAATATGAAAAGAAATTTATTTAACAAATATTAGATTGATCCGCAAAAGAAAATAAGAAAAGCCTCGTACCACTAATGAGAATAAAAAAATAGAGATATGAATCGTATTATTATTCTTCATTAAAAAAATATGGGCAAAAGAATAGAAATATAGTTCATATTCCTTTTTTTCAGGTAAAAGTATTTTTTAGTTAAAAGAATAGAAATATATCTCATATTCTTCTTCTTTTTTAGTGAAGTAGTATATAATTAAGTAATAGAATAAGAATTTAGTTTAAATTCACATTCCTCTCTTCAATTAAAAGAATAGAAACATGAGTAAAAAAGTATATATACAGGTAAAAGAATAGAGATATGACTTAAATAAACGCCTTTGCATTAGTTAGTTCTCATCTCAAAGTAAATCGAAGGATTGTTCGTATGAAAAATCTAATTCGGATCCATGGAAGGGACAAGAGTGTATAAAAATCTCAACAAAAGTAAAAGAAAAAATTACTAGGCCATAATTTTAAATAAAAGTCAAATGAGGAGAAAAAAAATAAATTTTGGTTTCAATTTAACTAAATTTAAACTTAATTTCTGATCACAATAAGTTATCAGCATGAGGAGCATATATATATATATATATATATATATATAAGTCATGTCATCTTTATTGGCAAGATCATTCTCATTTTTACCCAAACCATTTAATTTTCACAATGATCATGTTATCAATGAGCACAATATAGCGAGAGGATCTTTATTGACAAGAAACATTCTCATTTTTATCCAAACCACCCAATTTTCACAATGATCATGCTACCAATAAGCTCAATATAGTATGAGGCTTGTTGATATTTTTAGCTTTTGCCATCAGTTAAATGTGGTGCTTTTGGAAATTGCCTGTATTTTTTCTTGGTATATATATATATATATATATATATGCAGTTATAAATTCCATTTGGCACATGACACCTGCTTTGGTTCCAATCAATTGAGTGAAGTGGGGGGCATGGCATAATGCGTTTGTGGAGGAGCCAATTTCAAAGGGCATCATCCTTAACACCAATAGTGGACGTGGAATCCTACCAAGCTAAGAGTCCCTTCAACCATTCATTAGAGAATCATATCACGCTATCCACCTTCCACCAAGATCTGCTCGCTACCTCTTATCTCTTTCTGGGCTTCAAAAGACCATGACACTCCCAGGGATCCCCCTTTGCCTTCTTTCTTTGTTGCCTTCACTCCTTTTGATTAGGTGGTCAATCCTTTTCCAAAAGTGATTGACCATGAGGTGACATGACTTTGGGATATTTTACCTTCATGGGTGGAGCAACATTCACTGGACCAAGGCATGCACTATGGTCAAAACATATATGGGGGACATCATCCAAATTCTTTTGGTGCCTCCCTCGTATCCAAAGGCAAGTGCATGCATGTAGATTTTGAATAAGGACTCCATGCCAGTTTCTTCCATGTTTTCATAGAATCCATGCCATGACATGAAAGTATTCAAGAATTACAAAGATATCTTGACCTAATGGATTTGTTAGTTGGATTTGGGATTATAAAATAGCTAGAAATACCTTCCCGCTAACATCATGACTTAATGCTCTATTTAGAGTTTTTTTAAGTAGAGCTTTAACCATTAGAGCTCTAGGAAAAAGTTAATTATTGTTTGATAGCTATATTTAAAAAAAAGGTAGAATTAGAAATAATATATAAGAGAAATGATATGAGTATTTTCAATTGAAAAAAAAAGAGAAAATCGATTACGGTGGTTTGAATGTATACAACGAAGACCTTTAGATGCTCCGATTAGAAAGAGTGATCTTTTAACAATCCATGATAATGATAGAGATAGAGATAGACTTAAACTAATATGGATAAAAATAATTAAAAAATATAACTATTTGTAATTTGAAAGTCAATTTAGTCTTGAATAAAGCAAAATGAAGAAATCATATTCATGTAGCCGACTCCATGTAGTTGGGAAAAGGCTTAGATGAGTTGAGTTGAGTTGAGTTGTTGAGCTATATTTTAATTAAGTATTTTAGGTTTTAACACCTACTTGGTAGTAGGAGTGCAACTCGGGCTCATAAAACTCGGGTTTTTCTAACCCTAACCCTAATCCTATTTATAAAATATCAACCTAACCCTAACCCTAACCCTATTTGTAAAACCTCAACCCTAACCCTATTTTAAAAATCGGGTTCGGGTTGAGTTTCGGGTTAGAATTCGGGTTGATAGAAAAAAAAAAGGACAATATGAAACAAACAAGCTTAACATTGCACAAATAAGCTAAAGTTTGAAACAAATAAGCTTTATATTGTACAAACAAGCTGAAGTTTGAAACAAACAAGCTTCACATTTCAAAATGTCTAAAAATATACATCTTTTACATAAGACTAAACAAAAAAAAGTACATTCTTAAACCAAAACATATTCAAAGTAATTCAAATGTTGCATAACATTTTAATAGCCACCATATGCATTGATGAAGTCACATTTATCCTTTGGAAGCAAAAAATATTGAGACGATATAAAGAGCCAGTTAGAAGACCACATAAGTCTGGTATGAAAGATCTTTTCAAATAGCGAGACTGCATTCGACATCCAAAGCTCTCTGATTTTTTTACTCATCACCCCTTTCCTAGATGTTTTAGTTTCTGCTCATCACCTCTTTTCAGATGCTTTCATAAAATTTTAGCAAATTTCATATTAGAAGTTACAAATGTCTCAAAGAAGATAATTAAAAAAATAAAGATACTAGTTTGGCCCACCAACATTACATGATAAAATGCAATGGTTAAAGGTATATTGCTCATTTTAAAAGGTAATGAAGATTATAATGGAATGTTCATACCAAGAGTCATCACTTTCACAAACTATTGTCAGCTCTACATACTTTAAACCTAACAAATAAGGCTAAATCATCGCTTCCACAATACCAGTGGGCCTACTGCTTGTGGCTTTGCAGGTTCGGGTTTTCTCGGGTTCGGGTTGACTGCAACCCTAACCCGGCCCAAGTTGCAAATCGGTCCGGGTTCAACCCGGATCCTTCAGGTTCGGGTTAAGCAAATTAGAGTTTGAGTACTGCTGCAAATCGGGTTCTGCGGGCCGGGTTCGGGTTGAACCCGGCCCAAGTTGCACTCCTACTTGGTAGTCAAATAAAGAAAATACTTTTAAAATAAAATTGATAAAGAATACTGCATAATACTTTCACTTGTCTAGCTATTTATATTATTAAAAATCATTATTAAAAATTATTTTTAATTTATTAATTATTAATATTATTACGTAATAATATCATATTATAATATATTAAAATATATCATATTATAGTTTTATAATATAGTACAAGAAAGTATAATAATATTTAGATACGATGATGATTATAATATTATTATAATAATATTACAAAATTATAGCACTTTATAATATATACACTCTATTATATTTTATAATTTTATAACATTATTATATTATCTTATTTTTTACTATATTATATATTATGATTGTAATATAATATTTTTATATATATATATATATATATATATATATATATATATATGATATTGCATTATACTATATTATTATAATCGTATTATATTGTTACTATATTATAATATTAAATGTGGTATTCTTAATATATGACCTTTAAGCCTAATTAAACAATTTTCACAAGTAAAGCTTTTTGAAAAAAATTCTAAATTTGAGTTTCTTTAGTGGAATATATATTAGTTTTTTAATTACAGTAAAAGTATAATTAAAATTTTTATCAAACATCTTAAAATATTGAAAAGTACTTTATCTTTCTAAAAATGCATTTAAGCTGTTTCAAAAGATTTGCTAAATAAAGCCTAAGACTACAGGGAATGGGACTTCTATCTTTAGTTTTGAATTCAAATTTCTTACTAGTCTAAAAGAATTTTTTAAAATATTTTCTGAATAATTAAAAAATGGAAATACTTTTCTTGGCATTGAATCCAAACTGATGTTCTTTTTTTTTTTTTTTTTGCTAACAAAATTAACATAGTCGAAGCAAAACAAAAGGTCAGCAAAGTAATAAACATGGACAAACTAGGATAGATAATCAGTTAAGCGCCCATAGGAGGCAAATTCTAGCTGACTATGGAAATTTTTGTTCAATTCTCAGGGAGAAAGCAAGTTTGAAAAGATAGGCTATGGAGCCAAAGCCGTGATCACTAATCAATGATAACAATTATCAACTACTTGCCAATTAAGCACCTATACAAGAAAATTTCCAGAAGAACATGAAAATTTTCGCTCAATGATCAGGGAGAAAGCAAGTTTAAAAAGACAGGTTATGGGGCCAAGGTTCAAATATCTTGCAAAAGATCACTAGAATTTCATTTTAAAGACTGATAGGGAACTGCAACTTTCAATAGATAAGAATCATAAGAACATGATTCTTCTATGACATTAAAGTGAGGAAAATTTTGCAATAATGGAGAACTTTTATGAGCTTCAGAGATTCAGTACGTAGTCTTTGACTGCTATGATTTGTATTCACTTTTCTAAAATATCCTTGATTGCTTTCTCTCTCTCTCTCTCTCAAAAAAAAAAAAAAAAAAAGAGAGAGAGAAGGTTTTATCTGCAGTTCTTATAAAAACACAAATCTTAGTTTTTTATATTTGGTTAAAATATAATTTGGCAAGTAGACAATAATGAATGCTGCTGGGTTCTCTTTTGTTATTACAGTGAACGTGTCCATACCTTCAGTTCCTGATACCCCTCCTGTCACTTTCTCTCAAAACATGCAATTGCCATGGAAAAAAAAAAAATCACTGATTGTATGAGCAGCAAAAATTTGTCGTGACGCTAAGATCTTTATAAAATTAAAATCTCTTTATTTTTAATGTAACCCGTTTTTGAGTTTTAAGAAATATGTGTCAGATAATGTTACAATGTACTTTTTTTTTCTTCTGAAAAGTACAGTAGAGATTTCATAATCTAAACTAAACTTTATGTATCGGAATTAGAGTCAAATTCTCATTGTAATCTTTTATTTCTAAGAATGAAAAGTTAACACCTTTCTTCTTATTAATTTTTTATTTCTAAAATTAAAAATAAATAAGATTCTTAAGAGTAATTCATTATATTTCAAGAATCAAAATTTTAGTTGCCAATTATTTTATCTAAGAATTTATAAGAAAATGTAAATCTAAATAGCTTCGAGCTTATTTAAGATTTTTTTTAGGTTATAACAAAAGGCCAAAGATATAGAGCAGCAAAGCAAAAAGAGGATCATGTACACTTTTTGTCCCAAATGCTAAAATAGTGCTACCTTCACCATCATGTACAGGATTCTGCGTGCCATACTGAAGTAATAAGTGGTTGTGGACATGTTCTATTCGTGCAACCTTAGAACTCAATTTTCACAATGTTTATATATAATTAGATTTAATAAAGTTGTATGATCAAACAATCCCTTGGAACCCTATTACCTATACTATGTAGTGCACAAAATGTACCATCCTCGTCATCCACACAAATTCTCAATCCCCAACCTAAAGATTTCATTCAAAAACAAGCTATGAAAATTGCTGGTTTTTATTGAGTTTTCTCATCAAAGATGCAGTTCTTGGTATCCATTTTTGCTCAATATTAGATTGGATTTTAAGTTGATCTAAATCCAGTCTCTTTTGAATAAATTTAGAGGCTTGAGTCCGAAATCGATCTGTCCAAAAGGGGGGTTCACCACAAAAAATAATTACAACTTATTGAATCAGCAAGACAAGGTATAAAGAAGGAAGACTGGTTAGAGTAGAAAGGTACATTTTGTATGATTGGTTAGCCATCACTTCTTTGAATACCTAAATGACTAGTATTGTAAGGAATCTAAACTATCAGTGCAAGATAACTAAGCTTGGTCAATTCTATTACAATAATCATTTATTTACGAAATCGAAACATGCATCCAATATTACTTATAGGGGTTTGCCTAACCCTAAGTTGCTTGATCATGCATACATATTGGTTGTTACCCATGACAAGTGGAAGCAGGAGGAATTTTGGCATTTGATTTAAGGCATAAAGACAAGCAAATTCCAACATCAGTGAAAGGAATCATGGAATAATGATTCACCTCGACCTACCTACCTACCTATGTCCATTTATTAATATTTTATGCTAATCACATCAAATTAAGCCATGATTTGTGATATGGATGATACATAAAACAGTTAAAAATAAAGTCGGCCCCCAACCCTGGGCGGCCCCCAGTCCTGGGCGGCCCTTAGAGTCTGGGCGGCCCCCAGTTCTGGCGGCCCCCAGAGTCCAGGCGGCCCCCAGCCCTGGGCGGCCCCCAAAGTCTGGACGGCCCCCAGTCCCGGACGGCCCCCAGTCCTGGGCGGCCCCCAGATTCTAGGCGACCCCCAGCCCTGAGCGGCCCCCAGTCCTGGACGGCCCTTAGAATCTGGGCGGCCTCCAGTCCTGGGCGGCCCCCAGCCCTGGGTGGCCCCCAGTCCTAGTCGGCCCCCAGAGTCTGGACGCCCCAGTCCTGGGCGGCCCCCAGAGTCTAGGCGGCCCCTAGCCCTGGGCGGCCCCCAGTCCTGGGCGGCCCTTAGAGTCTGGGCGGCCCCCAGTCCTGGGTGGCCCCCAGAGTCTGGACGGCCCCCAGTCCTGGGCAGCCCCAGAGTCTAGGCGGCCCCCAGCCCTGGGCGGCCCCCCAGTCCTGGGCGGCCCCCAGAGTCCAGGCGGCCCCCAGCCCTGGGTGGCCCCCCAGTCCTAGTCAGCCCCCAGAGTCTGGACTGCCCCCAGTCCTGGGCGGCCCTTAGAGTCTGGGCAGCCCCCAGTCTTGGGCGGCCCCCAGAGTCTGGGCGGCCCCCAATCCTGGGCGGCCCTTAGAGTCTAGGCGGCCCTCAGCCCTGGGCGGCCCCCAGTCCTGGGCGGCCCTTAGAGTCTGGGCAGCCCCCAGTCCTGGGTGGTCCCCAATCTTGGGCGGCCCCCAATCCTGGGCGGCCCTTAGAGTCTGGGCGGCCCCCAATCCTGGGCGGCCCCCTAGAGTCTAGGCGGTCCTCAGCCCTGGGCGGCCCTCAGTCCTGGGCGGTCCCCAAAGTCTGGACGGCCCCAGTCCTGGGCGGTCCCCAATCCTGGAGGGCCCTCAAATCGAGAGATGCTAAACATCATAACGCTTTAAATGATTCGAATAAGACAAGCACTGAAACACCGCCGTTTATCTAGAAAAAGGAGACACTGAACTTCTATTTTAGAGCCAGATACCTTTCTCTGACTCTGACATCCCCACTGACCCTGACATTCCCTTGGGATAATTAAGGTCATCATGAAAATCCTTATCTTCATGAGCAAGTTTCTCAATACCCTTATTATTAATTATCCCTGAATGACCACGTAGCGGAAAAAAATAAATAATAAAATAAATAAAGAAGGGGATAAAAAGGAAGAAGGAGGAGGCAGAAGGGGACTTTTTTCTTCTTCTTAAAAGAGATCTCATAACAATAGAGTAATCTGGTGATTCAGCATCAACAGATTGGCGTGCCAGGAAGGGGATTGTCGTCGGAGCAGTGAGGTACGCCTGTTCTACGATTCCACGAAGATGAGCTCCAGATCTCTGGAAGAAGATCCCACTGATTGGTCTGGGGGGCATCTTTCGCCTCCCAATCATGATTTCACAACTCTTGGCCCTTCTCAGCCGGTGAAATCGAACCCTCTGGCTCCTTCTTCACCACTGCCGACTCCGGCTATTCCTCAAGACCCCTACTGATCCTCACTCAGCAAGTCCAGACTCTCGTGGGGATGGTTCAACAGATGCAAGAACGTCACTCTCGAGGAGTCCACAACGGCTCGAGCAACCTCTATCGCCTAGGTCGGCTACTCCTGTTAGCCGACAATCAGCTCGAGGAAGATCCCCTCCGACAAAGCCTCTCCGCCCTTATTCCCCAGGAAGGCGGCGATCCCAAAGTTTCCACGACGGCTCGCGCTCCTTGTCCCATTCCCCCGGTAGTCCGCCTGCCGGACGACGACGGGGGAAGGAACCTTATACAGAGCATCGCCGATGGCGCCATCGGGCTTCTTCCAGTTCTCCTGAACCAGCCGGAGGGGGCATGACCGATAGAATGGAAAAGCGTCTTGAAGAGCAAGATCGTCGACTGGAAGAACTCAGTCAAAGGATCAATAATCAGCCGGGGTCGGATTACGACACCCGCCCTCCTCTCACTCGGCGGATTATGGAAGAGCCCATTCCAAGGAGGTTCCGATTTCCTCAACTTGACCCCTATGACGGCACCACTGATCCTCTAGATCATCTGGAAAGCATAAACTATCATGCAGGTCCAAGGAGCAACAGACGCCCTCTTATGCATTGCCTTCCCAGCCACCCTCCGTAAGGCGGCCCGTGTTTGGTATTCTCGTCTGCCCTCACGAAGTGTCGACTCTTTTCGACAATTGGAGAGATCTTTTCTGGCTCACTTCGACGCCTGTCGTAAAATTTCTCGAGTAGCAGACATCTTATTCTCCGTGCAGCAGCAGGAAGGAGAATCTTTGAAAGATTTTATAACCCGTTTCAAAGTAGCGGCCCTGGAGGTTTATCATCTTGAAGACGCTGTGGCCACTTTGGCTCTAAAACGGGGGCTCCGACCCTCCCGTTTTACTTATTCTTTGGACAAAAACCTCCTTCTTCTTATGCTGATCTCCTGAGCCGCGCAGAAGTACATCCGCGCCGACGAAGCTGATTCATCCAGGAGAGGTGCACAAGGGAGGGCTAGCAAAAGATCCGCTCGCCCAGAGTTGATCGACCTCCTTCCAAGAAGCCTGAGCTCTTGCACCGGCCGATTGACCACCGTAAGAACCAGACTCCCAGAGAGGACCATCTTACACCTCTCTTAGCCCCTCGGAGTCACATCCTCATGGAGATTGAAAACGAGCCTTATTTGCGGCGTCCGCCCCCGTTGAAGAAGGGCACTGTCCGCGATAGAAGTCGCTATTGCCGCTTCCACAGGGATTATGGCCACGATACTAAGAATGTCGGAACTTGAAGTAGGCCATCGAGGAGCTAATTCAGAGAGGATACCTTGGGCAATATATACAGAAAAAAGAAGCTCCTCCCATACCAGCTTTGATGGGACCTCCTCCTGCTCAAGCTAGCATTGACAACACCCCAACAGAAAAGATGGTGGGCATGATTTCCCACGGAAAGGCCTCATCTTCCAAGAGACCAAGGGGAGTCGAAGGATTAGATGATGTAATCCCTCCTGAGGGAAATATAGCGGGGAGTAATATTGTAAAAGATGATAGCGTCGTCGTTTCAATGACGATCGCTAGACATCCTGTAAAAAGAATCTTAATAGACAGTGGGAGCTCCGCTAATGTGCTTACTTATGATGCATTTCTTCGGATGAGTCTATCTCTGGATTCTCTTCGGCCCGTAGCCGTCCCTCTAGTTGGTTTCACTGGAGACTCCATCCGGGTAGAGGGCGAGATTACTTTGCCAACTACGGCAGGATCGCTACCGTGTCAAAGCACGGTTATGATGGATTTTCTGGTAGTTCGGGTCCCCCTGGCTTACAACACCATTTTGGCCATCCCGGCTTGAATATGTTAGATGCAATTATATCTACTAAGCGCTTATTGGTGCAGTTCCCTACCAAGCAAGGAGTCGGTGTGATGCACGGAGAGGTAGACTCGGTCAGACCTTGCTATCATTTAGCCCCTAGTCCCCAGATGGCTGATATTCTTCCGGTTGCCGAGTCATTTGACCCCAAGGAAGTTGAGCGGAGAGGAGAGCCAGCGGAGCTTCTGATATCTTACCCCTGGGAGATGATCCCACTAAAATCGTGCGGATCGGTGAGCTCCTTCTCCCTGATGTCCGGGATCAACTCCTAGCCTTTTATCAATGAATGCAGATGTCTTTGCCTGGAAAATAACGGATATGGTCGGAATTCCTCCGGAGGTAATTACTCATCAGCTTAATATTAACCCAAGCTGCCGCCCTGTCCGCCAGAAGAAGAGGAGTTTTGCTCCTGAGCGGCATAAGGTCATTGACGAAGAGGTTGACAAATTGCTCATGGCCGGTCATATTCGAGAAACGCGATATCCTGATTGGCTAGCCAATGTGGTTATGGTCCGAAAGCCAGCGGAGGATGGAGGATATGCATCGACTACACAGATTTAAACAAAGCTTGTCCTAAGGACAGTTTTCCATTGCCCCGGATCGATCAGCTAGTAGATTCGACTTCTGATCATGAACTTCTTAGTTTCATGGATGCCTTCTCAGGGTATAATCAGATAAAATTGGACCCCTCAGATGAAGAGCATACTTCTTTTATTACCGAGAAGGGCATTTATTGTTATAAAGTAATGCCCTTCGGGTTGAAGAACGCAGGAGCTACCTATCAGAGGCTGATGAACAAAGTTTTTAAAAACCAGCTCGGCCGAAACATGGAGGTATATGTAGATGATATGTTGACAAAAGCACCTGTGCCACCGATCATGTCGCCGACCTGCAAGAAACTTTCCATAACCTCCGGCTCCATAGAATAAAGCTAACCCCCGCAAATGTGCATTCGGAGTTACAGCAGGGAAATTCTTGGGTTTCTTAGTTACCCGGCGAGGGATTGAAGCAAACCCAGAGAAAATTCAAGCCATTCTCATATGAGACGGCCTATGTGTAAGAAGGAGGTGCAGCAACTCACCGGGAGGATAGCAGCATTAAGCCGATTTCTGTCCAGATCAGCTGAAAGATGTTTACCTTTCTTCAAGGTCTTGCGTAAAGCAGATGGCTTCAGTGGACAGATGGCTGTCAACAAGCTTTTGAAGAACTTAAGGAGTTCTTATCTACACCGCCTCTGTTATCCAAGCCAGAGGAAGGAGAGAAGCTCTTCCTTTATCTGGCGGCTTCTTCGGAAGCCGTTAGTTCCGTTCTGGTGCGTGTCGGCAACCATGCCATTCAATGACCTGTATTATACCAGCAAGGTACTTTATGGTACGGAAGAGAGATATTCTAAAGCGGAGAAGGTCATCTTCGCTTTATTCGTTTCCGCTCGACGACTCAGACCCTACTTCCAAGCCCATCCCATAGTCGTCCTCACTGATCAACCTCTCAGAGCTATTTTATC
>UESW01003973.1:508982-524706 GCA_900491605.1 Calamus simplicifolius | reverse complement strand
AGGGACCCCATAGTCACCTGGCGTGCCATGAAGGCTAGACTTCGGTCTAATTATGTCCCCACATCGTATGACCAAAGCCTAGTGGACCAATGGCAGGGATTAATTCAGGGTAGCAAAACTAATAAATACATTGCTACATTCCAAGAGTATACCATGAGGTGTAATCGTTCAGTCTAAGGAAGTCATCCTATCCAAGTTTAGGTATGGCCTGATGCAGATATTTAAAGAGAATTCTACTGAGAAGGGTACACGATTTAGATGAAGCTTACCAAGTTGCTAGGGATTATGAACGTTTTTAGAGAAGGCCACCCTATCATAGATCAGAGGCTACCAAGAGCCCTAGCCTATTTTCAGGATCTAGCCAGGCTTATCTTAGTCATCCCAACCTACCCAGTACTCAGACCCCTGCCAGTTACCCAAGTCAACCCAACACTAACCGAACCGAGTTGAGTCGACCCCAGAATAGTATCCCTATACCCCAGAGAGTGGATAAGGGCAAATCTATAGAGGTCCAGATAAATCCCAACCCCCAGATCAAATGCTTTAGATGCAACAAATCAGGACATATATCAGCCAGTGCCCAGTCAGCTCCCTTCATATAGATGAGTTACCTGAGACTGAGTTTGAGCCCCTAGTTGAGCCTGAGGGAGAGTCTATGAGGCTGATACCCATTTGATAGATGAGTACGATGGAGAGGAAACATTTGATTCTAAAGATCTACTAGGAGTGGTTAGATGTATTTTGACCCATACTCAAACTAAGGACCAGGAAGATTGGTAGGACTAACATCCTACATACTTTTGTTAAGATAGGGATAAGGTGCTCAAGATAATAGTTGATAGTGGGAGTTGTGTCAATGCCATTTCTGCCAATACAGTTAAATCATTAGGATTGACCACAGTTCCTCATCTTAGTCTCTATAAGGTCTCGTGGGTAGATTCCACCTCTATCCCAATCAAGTCTAGATGCCAAATACTAATCAAATTATAAAATTATGAAGAAAAGATCAAGTGCGATGTAATTCCTATGGGTGTTAGTAGTATTATATTAGGTCGACCTTGGCTTAACGATCACGATGCCACCTTGTTGGTTGATCCAACATCTGCTCTTTTAAACACAATGGAAACAAGTATGTAATACATCCAATTCCACCCAAGGACCCAATTCAGAAAGGATCTAGTAGCCTTAAGGATAGCAAAACAAGAGTTAATTTGATTAAAGCTAAGGAATTAGAAAAGGACATCACTGAGGGTAACTCTATTTGGATTTTGACCACTAAAGAGATCCATGTATCAATCCAAAAGGAACAACCCACTGAAGTAATTGAGACCTTAGAGGAATTGAAGGATGCCTTCCCTGAAGAGTTGCTTGATCAGTTACCACCCTTGAGAGACATCCAACACGCCATTGACCTGATCCTAGGATCTACCCTCCCAAACCTTCCCCATTATAGGATGAACCCTACTGAGCATTAAGAACTATAGAAACAAGTGGAAGAATTACTTAGGAAAGGATTCATTAGGGAGAGCTTAAGCCCTTGTGCAATTCCTGTACTCTTAACCCCTAAAATGGATGGTACCTAGAGAATGTGCATAGACAGTAGGGCCATCAACAAAATCACTATCAACTATAGGTTTTCTATCCCCAGATTAGATGACATGTTAGACATGATGGCAGGTGCCACCATCTTTTCTAAGATAGACCTTAAGAGTGGTTACCATCAGGTTAGAATTAGACTAGGGGATGAGTGGAAGACTGCATTTAAGACTAGAGATGGCCTGTTTGAATGGGTCGTGATGCCTTTTGGGCTTTCAAATGCACCCAGTATATTCATGAGAATCATGACCCAGATCTGAAAGAGTACACGAGAAAATTCTTAGTGGTCTATTTTGACGATATATTAATTTATAGCAAGACCAAAGAGGACCATCTTAACCATCTTTGATTAATCTGTCAGACCCTTAGAGAGAATAGCCTTTATGCAAACCTTAAAAAGTACGATTTCATGATGCATAGGGTTATCTTTCTAGGTTTTGTAGTAACCCCAGAAGGTATCTCAGCGGATCCTGAAAAGGTTAGGTTGATCGTAGAGTGGCCAGTACCCATGAATGTCTATGATATCTGTAGCTTCTATGGCCTACCCAAGACCATTGTTTTTGATAGGGATGTTAGGTTCATCAGCTACTTTTAAAAAATGCTATGGCATTGTTAGGGACCAAACTTAATTTTTCTACAGCCTTTCAACCCCAAACGGATGGATAAACTGAAGTGGTGAACCGTAGTCTAAGAAACCTTCTTAGGTGCCTTGTAGGTGAATACCTAGGGATGTGGGATCTATTGCTACCTCATGTAGAGTTCGCCTACAACAGCTTAGTGAACAGGTCTACGGGCAAGAGTCCATTTGAGATAGTCTATGGGTACAAGCCTAATCGTCCACTTGATTTAATTCCTTTATCCTTCCACACACAAGTCTAAGAGTCCACACAAGCATTTGCATAGCATATCAAGACTTACATAAGGACATTAGCCATAAAATAAATTTAAGTAATAAAACTTATAAAAGACTGGCCAACTCCCAAAGAAGAGCCAAAGAGTTCGGTGTAGGAAATTCTATCATGGTTAGGCTTAGGCTTGAACGGTTTCCGCCATGGACCATTAAGAAACTTCACGCTCGCAGAGCTGATCCCTTTAAAGTAATAAAGAAGGTAGGACCCAATGCCTATGTGCTAGATCTGTCCTCAGATTGGGGCATTAGCTCAACCTTCAATATTGCAGACCTAGTAGAATATAGGGAATCGGCAATGATTCCTAGTGAGTACTTTGGACCTAATCCTCCTTTCATGAGCGAACCTACCCAGGAGTGTCCACCACCAATTTTACCTGAGCGAGGAGAGCAGATCAAGCGTATCCTGGATGATCAAGCCATTATGACTCGGAACTACGGTTACCAACGCTACCTGGTTCGACGGCAGGATCGCCCCGAATCTGATGATTCATGGATTACTCGAAAGGACTTGCAACGCCTCGACCTAGACCTCCTAGAGAACTACCAGAGCCAGAGCGACCCATACTCGATGAGATCGAGTTTCTCCCACCCCGAAAGAATTGGTGCGGGCACCAGGAGCAGACAGAGAATTCTTAATCCTCTATGGATATCTGATTAGGTTTGTAGGATTTGATTCAGTTAAAAACTAGGTTTATTTTATTTTAATTTGGGTCCAATTTTATTTTTTTTGGGCATTTGAGTCCTGTCTTTTGAGTAGGTACTCGTTATTAGGGTTTGGGTCATATTGAGTCAACTCATTATGAGCTTGGGTCAATTTGAGTCTTGTCTAGTCCAGTTGGTCTTATATATGTCCAGTCTAGTTGATATTGTATTAAGTTCATTCAGCTTACAAGAGGAGACACCAGTATTGGAGCAAAAGACAATGCCATCACAGTTAAACAGAGCAGCTGCTAAATTCAAGTTGGCACCACACATACATAAGAAATCATATGCCAGCCACACACCTGCCACCCTCCAGCAAAAGCATTTCACACGCTACCTAGCAGAGTAAGCAGGTCAACAAGATAAGCCTCAATCCCCCAAATCATGCAACCATATTTGAAATAATTCCAGCCCAAGAAGCAGCAAAGGGACGCCCTTTATTGCCCATAAATTACCTTTTTTGAAAGGGATTTATATGGCATGAAGTTTTTTTTTTTTCCATGTAATCTAATCCATACTTTAGGAAGAAAGCGGGTGCCTCTTTTCTTTCCATATATGTATTTACTTGGGCCCTAAGTCTCTTGCTCTATAAAAGAGACCCTCTTGTATAAATTATGCATCTTTTAATTATTAATCAATCAATCCAGTTTTGAGTTATTGTGAGTTTTGTTATTTGGTTCTCTAGTGCTCTTGATTCCTTTTTTCTGTGCATGCCAACATCCCAATCTCTAAGAGAAACCCTGGCCGCCGCCCTTGTTTTCCTATAGTGGACGCCCAAGAGCCTCTTGACCGCCTCTCTTTCTCTACTTCTTCATTGCCTCTTTGCCTCTAATCTAACTTTTCTCTCTTGTTCTTTAACCCTTAGATGGTGTTCTTACAGGTCCCTCAATAACCACGAATCCAGGATTCAAGGTGATCGCCATCCAGGTCAACGGATACTTAGCCGCAGATCCACGAGCTCAGGGCTTGGTCATCCAGAGCGCATCCGCCAAGCAGAGCGACCCCTTTAGCTAGGGGTGCAACTTGGGCTCATGAAACTCGGGTTTTCCTCAACCCTAACCCTATTTGTAAAATGTCAACCCTAACCCTAACCCTAACCCTATTTTAAAACCTCAACCCTAATCCTATTTTTAAAAATCGGGTTCGGGTTGAGTTTCGGGTTGGAATTCGAGTTGATAGAAAGAAAAAAATATATGACAATCTGAAACAAACAAGCTTAACATTGCACAAATAAGCTAAAGTTTGAAACAAATAAGCTTTACATTGTACAAACAAGCTGAAGTTTGAAACAAACAAGCTGAAGTTGAAACAACAAGCTTCACATTTTAAATTACATGTCTAAAAATATACATCTTTTACATAAGACTAAACAAAAAAAAAAGAGTACATTCTTAAACCAAAACATATCCAAAGTAATCTAAATATTGCATAATATTTCAATAGCCACCATATGCATTGATGAAGTCACCTTTATCCTTTCGAAGCAGAAAATATTGAGACGATATAAAGAGCCAGTTAGAAGACCACATAAGTCTGGTATAAGAGATCTTTTTCAAGTAGCGAGACTGCATTCGCCATCCAAAGCTCTCTGATTTTTTGCTCATCACCCCTTTCCCGGATGTTTTAGTTTCTGCTCATCACCTCTTCCCATATGCTTTCATAAAATTTTGGCAAACTTCATATTAGAAGTTACAAATGTCTCGGAGAAGATAATTAAAAAATAAAGATACTAGTTTAGCCCACCAATATTACATGATAAAATGCAAAGGTTAAAGGTATATTGCTCATTTCAAAAGGTAATGAAGGTTCTAATGGAATGTTCATACCAAGAATCATCACTTCCACAAAACTATTATCAACTCTACATGCTTTAAACTTAACAAACAAGGCTAAATCATCACTTCTACAACACCAGTGGGCATGCTGTTTATGGCTTTGCGGGTTCGGATTTTCTCGGGTTCGGGTTGACTGCAACCCTAACCCGGCCCAAGTTGCAAATTAGTTCGGATTCAACCCGGATCCTTTGGGTTCGGGTTAAGCAAACTAGAGTTTGAGTACTGCTGCAAATCGGGTTCTGCGGGCCGGGTTTTGGTTGAACCCGGCCCAAGTTGCACCCCTACCTTCAGCATCTCGATCTCCTCATGTTGGGAATTGTATCCTAAAGCCAATCATTTGCTGATTGTGATAATATAAATTGTATATAAATTGATATATTAATAAAATTTATTTGGCAGTTTATTCATTATAAGAACATCTTCTTAAAACTTCTAATAGTAATGAAGCCCTCAGGATCTTCCTTCACGATAGAGGAGGATTTATCTTTGAAGGTCCTTAAAAGAGTTCGCGACCAAATGATATACTATGACAGGGCCATAGTACTATCAATTATAGGACGTTGTATATCATATTTGTTGGTTGTCCTCTTAACCAAGGAGTGTAGAGACACTGGTATGACATACAGGTAAAAGTGTAGGAGTACATTTCACCGAACGTGACTCATTTCTGGATACTCTGCTGTCAAGAGTTAATCGAAGAAGATATGGGTATAAGTATCCTTTAGACCTGAAGATCACAACCGGTGACTTGCAAGCAACTCATTGTACTTAGGTGCCGGACCATCTCGATTTCTAATCCAGCTACGAAAGATTACTGGGTGCAGTCAAGTACTTGTGGTAGTCAGTTGTGGATCGAGATGAAATTTGACCTATCCCGTTAAAAGGAAAAATGCTTGTGTTTCAATTTAGCAAGACCTTGGCCAAGGCACTTCATGTGAAAGTCACATGATCACTAAAATTGAAATCACTTTATGGATTCGTTGTTTAGAGTTGATAGGCTCTTAAGCCATCCTTAGCATTTGTGTTCAAAAGGATGAATTATACGGTAACTATTTCTTAGGGTTCTTGGAGTTTGCTCGGCAACTCTTCGACCTATCCGGACGTCGGGTTCCATTGCTAGATGGGCACATCGATTAGTATAGAAAGTTATTTCTATGCTACCGGCTTAGGTTCGAACCTAGAGAGTCACACGCATAGAAGTTTCCTAGGATGATCTATTTGCTGATCAACGATTGAGAATCGTATATGATTTAATTAATCAATTTGATTGATTGAATTATCTTAATTGGGTTAAGTACAAGTGAATAAGATTCAATTTGGTTTAAGTCTATTAGAAGGACTAATCAATTTCAAATATTGATTTGAAATTAGACTTGATTTGGATTTAAATAGATTCAGGACTAGCCAAATTTGATTTGGGCTAGGACCATGATCTATGTGGGTTCAGTCCAATAAATTCAGATTAGATTAAACTATCACCTGAACTCAAACCTTTCGCATAAGTATCTCACAAAATGAGATAACTAATGTCTGAGAGATTAGATTCTCATTTAGAATTTAATGTATTAATTTAATCCTCTCCAAACTATTTTCATCAGAATTCTAAGTGTTAGAATTAAAGTGGAATTAATGTGCCTCTTTGAATCAACCAGCGATGAAATTCTAAGTGTTAGAATTCACATCTCTTTAGTTCTCACCGACGTCGGAATTAACAAAACGCCACATATCCTTGGTTTTTACCGAACGTCGGAATTAACCAAGCGCCGCGGCTCTTTGGTTCGGTGTCTCTTTGCTTTTTGCCAAACGACGGAATTCTTAATGTCAGAATTCAATGGGCATGCTGAAATGAGACTATAAATAGAGCACATCCCTCACCAGATTACACAGAACAACAACACACGATATGTTATGGATTGTAATTCTAAAAAGGTTAGAATAGAAAATCCTGGTGATTCTGGTGTTAGCAAAAGCTTGGTGAATCTTGGAGGAAGATTCAAGTGGGAGGATTCAAGATCAGCAAAGTCATTTTTCTGCGAGCTAGCACTCTCAGAAATCCGATCATTCGGGGCTTTGCATGGACGATACTAGAGGCCGGATGATTGAACGACTGCAGAGCACAAAAGATTCAAGTGGGAGGATTCAAGATCAGCAAAGTCATTTTCCTGCGAGCTAGCACTCTTGAAATCCGATCATTCGGGGCTTCGCATGGACGATACTAGAGGCCGGATAATTGAACAGCTGCAGAGCACAAAAGGATTTACTAACTACCCTTAAGGTAAGTGATATGATCCCTAAACCTTAAGGTATGATTCAAGGCAAGAAGTACGACTTCTTACGTTGAGGATCAAGATATGATCTTGATGATTATTTATATGCATATTTTAGATCAAGCGATCCTATATATAAGGCAAAGATATGATCTTGATGCATATTAGATAGATTAATATGTAATCTTTTAGCTTCCGCATTGATAATAGTTATCAAATTTTAAAAATATGCATGCCTCGGAGTTTATTTCTCCCTATACCTCATCCTACCAGGTACACCATCTCTAATTTTCTAATAGCTTTATTATGGGAGAGCAAGCCCTACCGGGGCTTCTTAGCCTCGGCGATCTTTCTTCTTTACTTTTCTGGGAAACTATTTCGCGTGCGGAGCTACTATGAGTTTTTCTGAATCCCTCTTAGGCTATTACTTCGGGAGACTAATCAACTGCAATCATTAATCATATAAATTTATTTGCATGCGAATCAGTCCCGCATCACTTCATTTCTTGAAAACGTGATGATTAAGAAAATGCACCACCTATTCTAAGTGAGCAGAAAATATTAGACTCTATTGAGCAGTTAGGGTCGATGAATATTTTGGAAGATGGTGCAGATGTTGTATATGGTCGGTTATGTAGAGAGCATGGCTGGAGGAAAAAAGTATTTTTTCAGAGTTTCCCTACTGGAATACAAATCTAATTAGACATAACCTTGATGTGATGCATATCAAAAAAAAAAAAAATTGATAACATTTTTCATACAGTGATGAATGTTCCAAAAAAATAAAGGATACTGTTAAATCAAGAGATGAACTTAATCAGTGCTGTCGACATCCCGAACTTGCATGATCAATTGTTGATGGTAAATATCCAAAGGCTTGCTACACGCTTGATAGGAATTCAAAAATAGTACTGTATGATTGGTTGAAACGATTGAAATTTCCTAATGGATATACTTCAAACAAGGGTAGATGTGTGGACATGCATAAGTTAAGGGTTTTTGGCATGAAAATCCATGATTGCCATATTTTTATGCAGCGGTTGATGCCTATAGCATTTCATGAATTACTGTCGCCAATGTATGAAAAGCATTAACAGAGATCAGTATATTTTTCAAAGAGCTAACAGCTAGAGTTATTAGAACTAATGATATGGAAAGACTTGAAGAAGATATTCCAATTATTTTATGCAAGTTGGAATGAATTTTTTCTCCAAGTTTTTTAATTGCATGGAACATCTACCTGTTCATCTGGCATACAAAGCTCGGATTGCTAGACCTGTTCAATATCGTTGGATGCATCCATTTGAGAGGTAACTTACTTTTTATACAAATTTCATTTTATGATGTTCACTAATTGAGTATTTTATTTTGTTTTCAACTTTAATCTTTTAGGTACATGAAGAAATTTAAAAAAAAATTGAAATAAGGCAAGAGTTGAAGGATCAATATGCAATGCATATTTGGTGGAGTCATCGATTTTTGCATTGCATTACTTTGATGAACATGTCCAAACTAAGAATCGAAAAGTGTCACATAATTTAGATGGTTGTGGACATCCATTTGGAGTAGATGATGAAAGCATCTCCATTTTCATGACTATTGGTAGGACATTTGGTACCGAAAATAGAAGATATATATTGAACGAAAAGTTTAAATCTGGTCACAATTATATTCTTATGAACTACTCCGAAGTGGAACCATTTATAGAGTAAGATATTATTTCTTTTATTCACTTTGATACTTAATTGATTTCTTCATATTATTTTTAACTAAGTTTACATAAACTATTATTTTTAAGGATGTTTTGTGATATATGGAGACAACAAGATCCTTACATCAGCGATGATGAAATTAAAACTTTATACTGAGTTTGCATATTGGTTTAACAAACATGTAAGTATTAAATTGACACATTGCCTATAAGTTAACAAGTACATACGGTATACAAACTAATTGTGTTTTTTTGATTTTTTAGACTAATAATCCTTCTTCGAATGTTGATAACATTTTCATTAAATCTCTAACACAATGGTCGTTGTCTAAAGTTAATACATACATTGGATATTTTGTGAATGGGTACAAGTTTCAAGTTGAGTCTTTGGGTTCTTCAAGAATAACTCAAAATTATGGGATATGTGTGCAAGGTCAAACTATTGGTGCAGATCAGCAAGAATATTATGGAAAGCTATAGGAGATTATTGAAGTTGAGTATCCTGGTTGGTCTATTAAATGCACTATATTGTTCAAATGCTGGTTTGATCCCACTCCAAATGTAGGGACAAAAGTGCATAAAGATTATAATATCGTTGAAGTATGTCATAGAAGAAGGTTGAACAAATATGAATCATTCATTCTGACATCTCAAGCTGGACAAGTATACTACTCCATATATCCAAGCCTTCAAAACGATAAGAGAGATTGATGGGATGTGAGTAAAATAAGGCCACGACGACCATTTCTATTCTCATAAGCTCATTTACGTAAACACTTGACACTACAAGAAAAAAAAAATTGCGATGCCCAAATGCGTCGCTAAACATGCTATTGCGACGCATTAGCGACGCAATGACTGTGTCGCTGAGAATATCGTTGCAACCATAATTTATCATAATTGCGTCGTAAAACAGCGACTCTTTGTGACGCTGAGATGCATCGCAATATTGCGACGCACCAAAATATCGCTAAATTTAAAACTTAATTTTAATATTTTAAATATTAATATTAAATATTGCGATGCATTCAATTGCGTCGCAATATTGCGATGCATTTAGCTACGTCGCAATATTTAATAATATTTTAAATATAATAGCGATGCAATATTAGTCGCTAATGCATCGCTAATAATTTTTTTTTAAAATATTGCGACGCCAGGTCACTGCGTCGCAATATTTATTAATAATATTTTAGATATATTAGTGATGCAATTTTAGTCGCTAATGCATCGCTAATTAAATTTTTTAAAAAAATATTGCGATGCCAGATCGTTGCGTCGCAATATTTAATAGTAATATTATAAAAATATTAGCGATGCAATTTGAGTCGCTAATGCATCGCTAATTAATTTTTTTAAAATATTGCGATGCCAGCTCATTGCGTTGCAATATTTAATAATAATATTTTAAAAATATTAGCGATGCAATTGCAGTCGCTAATGCGTCGCTAAATAAATATTTTTTAAAAAATAAAAATTTAAAAATTAAAATGGTTAATACAATTTGTTACATTTAAATATTGATCGAAACATTCTTCACTCATATTGATCCAAACAATAATCATTCAATTTAAATAAATAATATATTAAAATTTTGAAGTTTTCATATACAACATAAAAAAAAAAAAATACATCAAGAATCTGAGCGATCACGTGGAGGCTGTGGAGGCTGGAGACTCTGCGACAAGCGGCTAACCATATCCCGCAAATGATGCATCTCATCTCGCATGTCTGCAATCTTCTGATCCCGGCCTCGCATACGATCCTCGAAATCCTGCTCGACCTCCTGCCGAACCTCCTCTGCAATAGATCTCCGAAGGTCGTCTAAACGCTCGGGAGGAATATCACCAGAAACTCGCGAGCTGGAGGCCTGATGGGGAAAATATGTAGAAGCTCTAGTGCCCAGACCATAGACCCTGCGGTCTCGCGGCTGGGCACCAACAGCCTCCAAAAACACACGCCGACTCTCCTCTACTGAGAGTTCGACGGGTGTCTCCCCATCAGTAGAGTGACCTGCGATGCCTGGGAGCGAAGCTCCTCGACTCGTGTCTTTAAATTATGAAATCAATAATAAATGAGTTAATAAATTTCTTGAAATAAAATTTTAGAAATTAAACAGATACTACATAAATCTAATTTCTTATCGCAACCTTCCGTGATCGCGTGTCGACCCAGGAACCGTCCCTCCTGGTGTGTGTCGCCCTGAATAGATGAAACTCACCAGGATCTCCGCCCTCCTGCTCAGACTATAACAATAAAAAAATTGATATTAATACAAATATTTGTAAATAACTAAATAGTAATTAAAATATTTATGTTTTCTTACCATACGCCGTCTATGCTCCTGAATCGAAATGGAGCCCGAAGTATGGCGGGAGAGACCCGTGCCAGAGACCCGTGCCAAGACCGCCCTTCTCAGATCGGCGGTTCGTGCTGGCTGATGCGGACCTCCTGCGCCAGCCATCGGACTGCCAGGCCTGCTGCCACTCGTGCCAAATACCCTCTGGCATGTGCGCAGGATGCTGACCCGATGACCTCCAATGATGAAGCATGTTCGGAGTATCGGCGTCCCGTCAGAGCCTCCCATGCTGCCCTAATGGCATCATGGCTGGCAGGATCCCACGTAAACTTTTTCTGTATTAAAATAAACAGTTAGTTTCTGAATTTATTAAGATTAAGAAATTTTATATCAGTGATAAATTATATTTAATAAGTTTACCTGAAACTCAAAAAAATAAAACTCCCTCGTGGCTGGAGATACGTGGCGCCAATCGTAGCCACTGGGATCTGCACGCCTCTGAAATACGGCGCTGATGTGGCTGGATACATGATGCTGCTCAATAAATCTGTTAAAAAAATGCATGTTTATAAGTAATTGACTTAAAAACATAAACATATATTTTTAATTAGTATATACTTACAGCCCCTGAGCATCAAGTCGAAGTACGGTGCGGCCGATGGTGGAAGAACTCTCGGAGGTATGTGCCGATCGGCTGATGGTAATACTGCTGGAGAGATCGAAGGCTGTGCGACTGCTGGAGATCCGAACTCTCCATCTCCGACGCTCATGTGATCTGATGCAGCAGGGCTACGTCCCTGCTCACTCCGTCTGTCGTCGTAGATCTACCTCTGCCCATCATACTGAAAATACTAAAGATTCATACAATTAAATTATGATTAATGATTGACTATGTAAAAATTTAACACTTATAAAAAAAAGTTAAATTTTAAAAAACCTCTATGTTTAATCAGTGTCATTTGTTTCGTGAAATGTTGGTTCAACATCCGATGCCGTATCGGACTGCGATTCAGTTTCATTATCATCGGAAGGAAACCGAACATTTGCATCCGCAATTTCTTGGACATCACCATTTGGATCTCTAAGTGATGTTTCAGGAGCCCTTGTGTCGTCCTCAATTGCATGCATTTCCATCTCATCCTCTTGAAATGCAGGGCACTCGGCTGATTGACTTGATGAACTCTCCTCTAATACGATTGTTGAACGTGGGACGATTTTAGAAACGGCCCATCAATCTCGCTTGTCGTTGCGCAAACTTGGATATCCGCAGTAAAAGACTTGCTGAGCTTGGGATGCAAGGATGAATGGGTCATATTTCTGCAATCTTCGTCGATGGTTCACTTCAACCAAATTGTAGTCGTTATGAACCCTTTTGCCCACAGGAACTGTCGGATCGAACCAATCACAACGAAACAATACGGTTCGTTTCATAGGCCAACCGGGATATTCAACTTCAACCACCTCTACAACTTTCCATAATAATCCTGCATATTTGCTCCAACACTTTCTCCTTTAACACACACACCCCAGTTCTGCGTGCCTCTTGAAGCTGCTAATCGTTTAATCTGAAATTTGTACCCATTTACAAAATAGCCAGTAGAGGTCGTTACGGTCTTCAATGGCCATTGCGATAGACACAACTAAGGTTAATAACAACCATTTAAATCATTTATAACTAAACCAATTTTCTTTTAGGCAACTAAGGTCCCTACCATGCAAGGGCGAGCCACGGCTACGATCCTTGGCATGCTAGCAAGGACCGAGGCACAGGTTCATGGCTAATGGTAGGGCTTGAGTTCGGGTCGGGCTGCAAGGCGGTTCGTTCAATCATGAGACTTCACATGCTTTCAAGTGTCCTAAATTAATTAAACCTTCACTCCATGTCTAAAAGGTAAGGCCCTATCCCATTCAAGAATATATTTTGCGATATGGTAGTCTGCTATTGATTATCATCGATCGGTTACGTTGAAATTTCAGCAGCATTTCCCCATATGTTCTCCTAAATGTGTGGCATATATGCCACACTAGGAGAACGAGCAAATACAAACCGCAATCTCAACCAAAGATGATTAATAGCAGACTACCATATCGCAAAAATATTCTCAAACTGTCCACCAGGACAATTTGAGAATTTGCAAGACTAAATCTTACAAATTCTCAAATGGGTCTAAAGGTTATAGTGCTGTGATTAATAATATGAAAATCCGAAGACAATCGAACTTATGCTTGTTATTCATAAATTCTTGTCAATTCTACAAATAGAGGCATAGTGTTCTATATATATAGTCAATGGCTTCTTAAGATTATTATGTCGAATATAATTGTTGTGAAGACTAAAATATAAATCATTGAAAGTACTAATGTGTTCTTGAGAATTAAATAAAACTACAACATGACTTTCATTCAAGCATTACATAATTTAATGCATCATTCAATTTGAAGCAGAATGTAAATAATCAAGACATAAAAATTGTAAATAACTACAAATGCACAAAAATTATTGCATAAATAAATTTTTTTTTTTTTGCTTGGCCACCGTGGCCAGGCCACGGCAGTGGCCGTGGAAGATAAAAGGGGAGGGGGGGTTTTTCCCCCCGTAACAGACATGTTTTTTTTTTTTTTTTGTCCTGACCACCGGTGCCGTGGCTGGCTTCTTTGACCGCGGCTACAGCCGTGGCCGGAGAAGATAAAGGGGGGGTTTTCCCCACCCCCTGTAAAAGGCTTTTTTTAATTTTTTTTGTGGCCTAGCCACCGTGGCCAGGCCACGGCCGGCCACGATAGCGGCCGTGGCCGAAGAAGGTCAAGGGAGGGGGGGGCCTGTAATAGCCTTTTTTTTTTTTACTGTGGCCTGGCCACCGTGGCCAGGCCACTGCCAGCGGCCGTGGTCGGAGAAGAGAAATGGGGGGGGGGGTGTCACGCCCCAGACCCAAAAATTTTGAGCTAGGATGACAACCCGCCGCATGCCAGGCATGCAAGGCGTCCCGAATCATGACACTGAATTCAAGAAAGGCAACAACCTATATATCATTCAAGTCCATAACTTTAATACAATCCATAACTAAAGATTGGGCTACAAGCCCTACACATAAACATTACTGGGGTTACATCAACATATGAATCCACTTTATTTTAAATAGAAGCTCCAACGACCCTATGGTTCCCTTCAATCCTGAGGCTCTAAAAAATATTGTGAGATTTATGAGCTCACACTCAATAAGTAAGCCTATACTAATAAATAAAATAGCCATATATCATCATCAAGATATTATCAAGTCATAATTTCATAAACTTCCAATTCAAATGCATGCTATTATAATCATGCATATCATTAAGTCAAAATAATCATGGAAGCTTATAAACAAATACCAGAATATGCATTGTAAACAATCCACTGTTTAAATTTAATCATTGTTATATTATATCATATGTGTCCCATGGCCCTGCAATGCCTCCATCAATCTGCACACATCCTCTAGATGTGCGTGGCCTCCCATGCCATATCAATCAGCACACATCCTCTAGATGTGCGTGGCCTCCACATGCCATATCAAAGGGAACCATGGCGATACACATAAATATAATTCAATCCACTGTTTATATTTAATCATTGTTATATTATATCATTGTGTCCCACGGCCCTGCAATGCCTCCATCAATCAGCACACATCCTCTAGATGTACGTGGCCTCCACATGCCATATCAATCAGCATACACCCTCTAGATGTGTGTGGCCTCCACATGCCATATCAATCAGCACACATCCTCTAGATGTGCGTGGCCTCCACATGCCATATCAAAGGAGAACCGTGGTGACACATAAATATAATTCAATCCACTATTTATATTTAATCATTGTTCTATTATATCATATGTGTCCCACGGCCCTGCAATGCCTCCATCAATCAGCACACATCCTTTAGATGTGCGTGGCCTCCACATGCCATATCAATCAGCACACACCCTCTAGATGTGCGTGGCCTCCATATGCCATATCAATCAGCATACATTCTCTAGATGTGCCTGGCCTCCACATGCCATGTCAAAGGAGAACCGCGGCGACACACATAAATATAATTCAATCCACTATTTATATTTAATTGTTATATTATATCATATGTATCCCACGGCCCTACAATGCCTCCATCAATCAGCACACATCCTCTAGATGTGCGTGGCCTCCACATGCCATATCAAAGGAGAACCACGGCGACACATATAAATATAATTCAAATCATTTTACACATGCATATCAAATTTTATGCGTCATCATAAGCATAATTTCTCTCATAACACATAAACAGTGGTTTATACATTTTTAACCATTGCATATATTCAATTCACTTTGCAAATAATATCAACTATTATAGCAAATATGCAATTAGATACACATGGTACAACTTACCA